>SNQJ01S0000326.1:421319-447057 GCA_010110895.2 Picea sitchensis | reverse complement strand
CCCACATTCATAAAGTGGTTTGACTCTACTTGATTGTAACCTATATAAGAAAGCTATTTGCTCTCTTATTTAATTGATTGAATAAAGACAGATAACCTTATTCAAGTTATCTTGGTTTCTGTGTGTGCTCGATTTCCGTTACAAGAATATGTGGTTAATAAAGTGGAAAAAGGGATATCATACTCAAAGACAAAGCAGATGTCAAAGTTGTAGACTTCCAAATTTGTACAAAAGTGTTAGCAAAGACAAGTGTCTGCTACTCATGCTAATTTTTATCTAATAATGCATATGACATCTTACACAATCGCTTCAAAGCTTCTTATGGTTCAATACAAAATGCATAATGGACCTTCAAAGAGTCTGCTATAATAGGTTTGGCACTCCTAAATACTTGGAAGGCTTGGAAATCATTGATATCAAAACTCTATGTGCAACTCTCTATGCTAAATGGACCATTAAAGTCATTAAAAGGAATGAGAGTTGGAAGATTCTTATCAAAGCCAATATCACAAAAGGTACTCTATATGGTAAGCTAGAATGGAAGTCGTTACCAATACCTAACATACTAAACATCAATCCTCAAAGCACATGGAAAGCGTGGGAGGAATTTTAAAGCTCATTAGAGAAGTCATGGAAAATAATTTAGATCAATGTGTCATCTAATGACCATTCAATAGGTGAGCATTGATTTTACCAAAGAGGTCATCCCCAACTAGAAGACATCCCCTGGCACAATGCCTCAAGATACTATCAAAAGGAGATCGTCATAATACAAGACATCTATAAGTTTCACAAAAGAAGTTGGATCAACTTGCAGGAGCTTTGTAACAATTTCAATTTACTATTTCAAATAGAGAAGCTACAAACAAAAATTAAAGCATAAATCCTAGCAATCACAACTTCAAACTTGGTTTGTCCCCAACAAACAATGGAAAAAAGAATGGTGTTGCAAACAAGCCATGCCCTTTAGTTAATACACCCTATCAACAACTTATTAGTTGATGATGAAGCTAATGTAGATCGTAGATAAATTGAATAGAAAATGGAATATAAGTGCCAATCTTTTTGCCCAATTTTACAAATTTAATAAAATAAAGCAATAGGCAAGCCCAAAAAGCCGATCTTTACACAGTCCATGATATTCCAAGGATTGTCCTTGTAATCCAAGTTAACTACATAACCATTTCATGATAACAAGGTATCATTTATTTGCCTATTCTAGCAATGTTCAAAGGACAACCACTATGATGTTGGGTGGCCAATTTCTACACCTCAAATACACATCCCTCATTCATTGTTCAAAGGTTCTTCCAAGGATTATCATAGGTTTTATTCTAATATCAGACATGCATGGCAACTTTTGTGAATCGAAAGGCTTCTTCAGTTATGGAGGGAACTTATCAATGGCATAAATGGTTGTTCTTTACCTGAAAATTTCTCTTTTGCTAAGTGTTTTTTTATTGAATCACTATATAATGCAAATTATAAACCAACCAAAGAAAGAAGCAATAGAATTCAAACACCTATGCAATCATATCTGTTAAATTTCAAGCATAAACAGATATAGAAGATAACAGTAGTATTATTTTATTACTTAAGAAGATAAACTGAAACATAAGAATCATAGGAGGAACCCTTATACACTGAGACACAAGTATTTACCCTGGGAAACCCTCAAGGGGAAGAAAACCCAGCAAACTTCTGTGATATATTGATCAGTCAATTGAGTACAATGAACTTACAAGACAATATCAGCAAGCCTCTATTACAAATCTGCCCTCAAACCTGTAGCTATTGTTGTAGTTCTTGCTGTCCCAAAAAATGCTCTTAAGGCTGACTCAAATATGCCCTTTAGTTGATGTCCAAAACAGCCTTTAATTGTTGTCCAAAACAGAAATATCAGCAGCTACAAAACTGCCTCTGTTGCTGCTCAGAATATAGAAATCAGTTGTTGCAGAAGTGCCTCTGTTTCCTCAGAAAATACTAAGTTGCTCCTTCAAAAAATACTAAGTTGCTCAGAATATGTCTAGGCTGCTCCCTCAGAATGGCTTAGTTGTTGCTAAGAATATGTCTAGGTTGCTCCCTCATAATGGCTTAGTTGTTGCTCAGAATATGTCTAGGCTACTCCCTCAGAATGGCTTAGTTGTTGCTCAGAATATGTCTAGGCTGCTCCCTCAGAATAGCTTAGTTGTTGCCCCAGATCTGTGATAATCTCCTTCTATTTGTTGCCCCAGAATTGTGTTAACCTCCTCCAGAAATACACTTCCTAGCTGCTACTCAGAACTGATATATAAACCTGATATGAAAAACTGATGTCTAGAAGAGGTTGCCTCCCTCTCTTTATATAGCAAGGAGTCTAGGATAGGAGTGTTGAGGTTAGGGTCACCTTTTAGGTTAGGATAGATGCTAGGATAGGTGCTAGGAAAGGAGGTCGACTTAGCTAGGTGACCGACTTACTTTTAGAAGAGGGATGTTTAGGAAGGGACAGCTAGCAAGGGGGCATCTTAAGGACAGCTGGCAAGGGGGCAGCTTGATGAGTTGCTAGAGGAATATCCTCTACAGCTGCTCTAAATTTTAACACTCCCTCTCAGCAAAGAGGGTATTCTTTAGGCATCCATATCAATACAGTTCTTTTTAGTCATTGTACATAATCATTGACTTGTTGACATCCACATGATCAATATATCACAAGAACTTTTGTAACCTTATGCAAATAAGGATCATGGAATGTGATCATTCAGTTCTCCTTAACCATGGTCAACTGCTAGAGTCATTTCACTTAGGGGTGGCCAGTCCCTAAGAAATACTCATAGCTCATCATGAAGACTTAGGAGAACTTTTCACATTTCCTTCTCTTGACTTTTGCTTTGACACGCAAAGCTCACAAGACTTGTCTTGACTTTTGCTTTGACACACAAAGCTCACAAGACTTGACTAGGCTCACAAAGGTTGTATGTTCCCCCTGACTTTTGCACTAGTCTGTCTATGCTCACAAAGGTTGTACGTTCCCCCTGACTTTTGCACTAGACTGTCTATGTGTTGAGTTTTGTACCTTGGGAGGTGTTCCCCATGTGCTTATGACCTCCTTAGCACATGAGGAAAGGACATTACACTTTGTACCTTGTACTTTTGTCTAATTTCACTTTGACTTTGGTTAAAGTGAAATTTAGTCACTTTTGGCCTAAAAGTGATTATTAATTCAAAGGGGTAAATTAGAGACATAAGTTGACTTAGGAAACTAAACCCAAAGTGGGTTTGTGATTTAGATATTCATGGGGAGATCTCAACCATCGATTAGATGGGAGATGAGTTGATCTCAACCCTTGATATATAGGTTTCCTTTTGCTAGTCTAAGAGGGGCACAAAGGGTGAAGGAGGGGCGGATTCTTCACTTGGTCTTTTGCTTGTTGAGAGAGGAGCTCTTGGAGGATGGAGATGAGGTCAGTTGCATGAGGATGCTTGAGGGAGGTCCCTTGCTTTCATTGTTAGAGGCTTGGAGCTACTTGCCTTGTTTATTTACTGGAGCTATTCTACTTCTAAGAAGGGCGCATTAGCTGTGGAGGCTGATTCATTCCTGGTAGGATATCTAGCCATCAGATTGCAGTGAGGTCAATTTCAGAGGGAGGCCATCTATTGGAGCTTCATTCTTGTGGAGGGGTTTTCAGATCTGAGCTCATAGTTGGCAATTGGAGCAGATTCAATGGTTCATGCAGTTTGCATGAGGGGCGCACCATTCTAGGGCGCATTTGTTGATGTAGAGCTTGTATTTCAACTCAGCTGGAGTTGCTATTGTATTAGGTTCTTTCATATATTGCGTTTACTGTAACCCTTCTTCTGCTTTCCTCATATATACACACATATCTCAAACTGGTTTTCCTCGAGGGGGTTTATCCAGGGTCATGTTGACCAAAAATACCTATGTCTACAAATGCATGATTTTGTTTCTTAGATCTGTTCATATTCAGCAATAAACGATGTATTAGGTGTGTTATGTTTATTTGAGATGCATGTACTAATTTTCTATGACAAAAACGACATGCTAGAACACCCAAATTGAGAACATAACCATAACAAATCAGCTTGAGAGTTTTGGACTATTGGCTGTTATAAAACAGCAACCTATACTTCAGAAGACAGTGAAACTTAGAGCCTCTCTGTGGTCAAAGACAGACCCAGAAAGCAAACTGATAGGACCTGGAATTTTCACACTATGCTCATAGAGGTTGTACATTCCCCCTGACTTTTGCAATAGACTTACATCGCATCTGGTTCGTCTTGACTTTTGGTTTGACTCACAGAGGTTGTACGTTCCCTCTAACTTTTGTCAACACCTCACAAGACTGATTGATTCTCCAAATCTCCCTGGCTAGCTTCAGGGTGGCCACTTAAGGCCTCTCATTGGAGAATGTCTTTTGATGCTACTATTCCCTCTCAGTGAGGGACACATTTTCAGCCATACCAAGCTTGTCCTGGAAGTACACAAATTTTCCAAGCGACAAAGGCTTAGTCAAAATATCTACTATCTGCTCATCAGTACGAATGTGTTGCAACTTGATGGTACGCCTTTGGACCTAGTCTCTGATGAAATGATATTTCATCTCAATATGCTTTGATCTGTCAGGGATGACTGGGTTCTCTGTGAGCTTTGAGCAACTTTGGTTATCACAATGGATAACAGTTGTTTCTAATCTCTCTTGAAACAACTCAGACAAAAGCTTTCTCAGCCACACTGCTTCTCTACTTGCATTATTGGCTACTATATACTTTGCTTCAGTTGTACTTTAAGCTATAGAGCTTTGTTTCTTGCTTGACCAAGATATCATAGTTGAACCCAAGCTAAAACAGTATTCGGAAGTACTCTTCTAGTACACTAAGCTCCCATCCCAGTCTGAATCAGCATAACCATGAAGCAACACTCCTCCACTGGAAGTGTATCTAAGTCCATATGCAATGGATCCTCTCAAGTATCTGAGAATATGTTTAGCCGTAATCCAATGTCTGTGTCTAGACTCGGACATAAACTGACTCGAGGCGCTTACAGTAAAGCATATATCAGGCCTTGTATGGATCAAATACATTAAGGATCCAATAAGCTGCCTATACAAGGATGGATCCACCAAGTCTAATCCAGAATCTAACTCATGTAACTTCTTTAAGTTAGATACCATGGGTGTAGACATGGGCTTACAATCTAGCATACCAAATCTACGCAATATATCAATTGTATACTTCCCTTGAGAAAGGAAAATTCCATCTAATCTTTGTTGTACCTCCAAACCAAGGAAGTAATGCATGAGTCCAATGTCTTTCATTTCAAATTCAGAAGTGAGCTCCCTCTTACAGTGAGTTATCAGTTGTTCCTCTCCAGTAAGAAATAAATCATCAACATATAGAATCAAAATTAGAGGATGATTTTCTATTACCTTAAAATAAAGGTTGGGATCAACTGCACTCTTCGAAAAATCCAAGCTTTATAGATAGTTGTCGATTCTCGCATACCATGCTCTTGGTGCCTGTTTCAGCCCATATAGTGCTTTCTTTAATTTGCACACATGTGATTCCTTTCTTTGAACCACAAAACCCTCTAGTTTTTCTATGTATACTTCTTCCTCAACTTGACCATTTAGAAATGCAGTCTTTACATCCATCTGGTGAAGTCTCCAACCCAAAACTGATGTGAGGGATATGATGGTCCTGATGGAACTATACCTTGCAACATGTGTGAATGTTTCATCATAGTCAATACCTTCCTTTTGAGAGAAACCACGAGCCACAAATCTCGCTTTGTATTTCTCAATATTTCCATCAGCTGCATGCTTGATTTTGAATAACCATTTGGAAGTAACCACAGATTTTCCTTACGATCTTGGTACTACTTCCCATACATCATTTTTCATGATGGATTGATATTCTTCCACCATGGCATCTTTCCATACTTGTTGTGTAGCAGCATCCTCATAATTGGTGGGCTTTGCATCGCTAATCAGAGCCATAAGAGCCACATAACTTGAAAATCTTTGAGGTCTATTACTTTCTCTGAAAGTACCTGAAGGCGCTGCATGTTTTTCCGCCTCTCGCAGAATTTCTCTACACGATGCAGGATTCCTCTTAGCAGGAGGTCCCTCCATAGGTCTCTATATCTGTTATATTGGATCCGTAGTATCAACTTGATCCAATGGCTCTTCAGGTTCCTCCATCACTATATCTTGTTGTGATTCTTTAGAATGCTTGAATGCAGCTTCTTCATGAAAAGTTACATCCCTGCTTACCTCGATAAATCTTTGGCCTGGAACATAGATTATGTATGCCTTGGATGTTTCACTGTATCCAACAAAAATTCCTTTCTTTCCAGAAGGCTCCATCTTAGTTCTTTTCTCTTTTGGTATATGAATGAAAATTGGACATCCGAAAATCCTCAGGTGTACCACTTCTGGCTTTTTGCCAGTGAATGCTTCTTCTAGAGTCTTTTCTCCCAGAATAGCATGAGGACTTCTATTCTGAATATAAACTACAGTGTCTGTGGCTTCTGCCCAAAGTGATGAGGGAAGATCCTGATCACACATCATAGCTTTAGCTACCTCACAGATTGTTATGTTCTTTCTCTCAATAATCCCATTTTGTTGAGGGTTATAGGGCACAGTTAGTTGTCTCTTGATTCCTACTTCTGACGAGAATCAAATTGTCCACCATTGTCAGTCCTCAAAGTACGTATATGTTTTTCAGTCTGATTTTCAATCAAATCCAAAATTCCTTTAGGCCTTGAGTTACTGTTAGGAAAGGATTTCTTTATGTTTTTACCAAGAACACAATATTTACAAATACCATCATGATCAAACTGAAAGGTAGGTATTCCTCTTACCATTTTCTGAAGTCCGAGGAGCGCTTTGAAGTGAAGATGTCCAAACCTTCTATGCCACAGCTCAGATGAACTAACTGAAGCATGAACCAAAGCTTCGATATGTCTTGGAAGTTTGTAAAGGCCTCCCTCTCTAACTCTAATCACAATTCTTGAACTTAGTTCTTGATTTTTCGACCATAGGAGAGCTTTCTTGTCCATAAAGATTACCATGTAACCTTTATCTTCCAATACTGCAACAGAGATAAGGTTCTTCTTTAAACCAAGAACATAAAAAATTCCTTCAATGTGTAGCTCACCTCCAAATTCAAGCTGAAAAGAAGTTGAGCCAAGTCCTTTGATTGTATAGCTAGTATTATCTCCAAGTTCTACTTGAGCAAATAACTTTTTCTCCTTGAAGGTCGCAAGGACTTCTTTATTCCCAGTCATATGCCTGGAAGCTCCATTATCTATCAACCAGGATTCAACACCATTTGTAAGAGAACCAGAGAGTGTTGAAATAAGATAGTATTCTCTCCTGGTCTCTCGATTACTGGAAGCCTCTTTTGTGTTTGTTCTTCGAGACTCATCTTCTACAGCAATAGAAGCACGAAATTTGCCTTTGTTCCCTTTTCTAATCTTTGGGCAATCTCTGGCAAAGTGCCCCTTTCGCTGACAGTTGAAGCACTTTACTTTTGACATATCAAACTCTTTCCCTTTGAAGCTATTTTTGTTTCTCCTTTTGAGGAAACTTTTTCTGAGGAGTAAATCTTCTCCCTTTCCTTGTCATTGTTGCTAGAGCAAGGTTCTCTTCCCTTGAAGTCCCATTTCGACTCTGAATTCTCCCTTCTTGCAAACAATCATGCCACAGCCTTTCAAAGTCTGGATGGTTTTCACGAGCATTCCAGAAATGTCTCCCAAGAAAATGGAAGACCATCCACAACAATATGGACGAGATCATCATCATCTATCGTTATACCAATGACTAGTAGTTGATCCCTTAACTGAGAGATCTTTGTGAAGAATAAAGCTATAGAGTCATCCTTCTCCATCTTGAGGGTTAGAAGCTTATTCTTTAGAACCCTCTTCTGACCGGGTGCCTTCTTTTCATACAGATTGAATAGAATGTCAAAACACTCCTTTGTTGTCTTCAGAGGTGCTATAACAGGCATGATATTATTTTTGACTGAATCAAATATAATTCTCTTTGCCCTTGCCTAATTCTTCTTGAAGGTTGTCCTTCCTGCATTGGAGGTGGGCTCTTCTATTGTGCTGGTCACAAAGTTGTCCAAGTCATATTCTTCCAAAATATTTAGGACTCTGGCTTTCCAAACATTAAAGTTTGAAGCCCCTTCAAGTTTGTCCTCGGGTCTTACAGAAATGGAAGACATCTCTGCAATAATGTGCTTGAATAATTCCTAAGGATCTGCGTAGGCTCTTAGCAGACTGCAGAACTGAGCTCTTTCACGCCCTAGAGCTCTAATACCATGTTAAATTTCAAGCATAAACAGATATGGAAGATAACAGTAGTTTCTTTCATGACTTAAGCAGATAAACTGAAACATAAGAATCATAGGAAGAACCCTTATTCACTGAGACACAAGTATTTACCATGGGAAACCCTCAAGGGGAAGCAAAACCTAGAAAACTTATGTGATATATTGATCAGTCAATCAAGTACAATGAACTTACAAGACAATATCATTAAGCCTCTATTACAAATCTGCCCTCAAACCTGTAGTTATTGTTGTAGCTCTTGTTGTCCCAAAAAATCCTCTTAAGGCTGACTCAAATATGCCCTTTAGTTGTTGTCCAAAACAACTTTTAATTGTTGTCCAAAACAGAAATATCAGCAACTCCAGAAGTGCCTCTGTTGTTGCTCAGAATATAGAAATCAGTTGTTGCAGAAGTGCCTCTGTTGCTCCCTTGCTTCCTCAGAAAATACTAAGTTGCTCCTTCAAAAAATACTAAGTTGCTCAGAATATGTCTAGGCTGCTCCCTCAAAACGGCTTGCTGCTGCTCATAATATGTCTAGGTTGCTCCCTCAGAATGGCTTAGTTGTTGCTCAGAATATATCTAGGTTGCTCCCTCATAATGGCTTAGCTGCTGCTCAGAATATGTCTAGGTTGCTCCCTCATAATGGCTTAGTTGCTACCCCAGAACTGTGATAATCTCCTTCTATTTGTTGCCCCAAAATTGTGTTAACCTCCTCCAGAAATACATTTCCTAGCTGCTACTCAAAACTGATATATAAACCTAATATATCAAACTGATATGAAAAACTGATGTCTAGAAGAGGTTGCTTCCCTCTCTTTATATAGCAAGGAGTCTAGGATAGGAGTGTTGAGGTTAGGGTCACCTTTTAGGTTAGGATAGATGCTAGGATAGGTGCTAGGAAAGGAGGCCGACTTAGCTAGGTGACAGACTTACTTTTAGAGGAGGGATGTTTAGGAAGGGACAGCTGGCAAGGGGGCAGCTCAAGGACAGCTGGCAAGGGGGCAGCTTAAGGACAACTGGCAAGGAGGCAGCTTGATGACAGCTAGAAAGGGGGCAGCTTGAAGAGCTGCTAGAGGAATATCCTCTGCAGTTGCTCTAAATTTTAACAATATCAACCACTTGAGAGACAAGCCATGCATAATCAACAAGGTGTTGCCTAAGGAAGGGGGTTGAAAGAAGAAGATGGGAGGATATGGGGAATAAAATCTCTTTTGG
The DNA here is from genome assembly GCA_010110895.2 of Picea sitchensis. Taxonomy (NCBI): domain Eukaryota; kingdom Viridiplantae; phylum Streptophyta; class Pinopsida; order Pinales; family Pinaceae; genus Picea; species Picea sitchensis. The sequence continues at coordinate 437,510 of SNQJ01S0000326.1, read as the reverse complement.
GAAGAATTATAGAGCAAAAGATACATTAAGACACTAAAAAATGAGAATCGGTATTCGAAACATTGAAAGAAGTGAAGGCATTGTCTCAAGGGTTGCACCTTCTCTAATATCCCATTCACTGGTTCAGAATAAGGTAGAAAGAAATGAAGGCATGGTCTTTAGGGGCTACCCTTTCCCTAACATCCCATTCACTGGCTTGGAATAATATGGTAGATGCTTTTTAAGCATCTAAATTATAAGATTAAATCTCTCGAGAGAAAAGAATAAATGTGTTGCCACTAAAGCGTTGAGAAAAAATATGTGGGAAAGGGGATTGAAATAAGATTAAAGTCTTTGATGTTTATCAATTGAAGATTTCTACAGTGAGATGAGTAACTTGGAGAAGTCACCTCAAAAAGTGTGATGTCAATCATGTGACAATTGACTTCAAGATAATACATAAAATAGTGGGGAAATTAAGTGAGGAGTACAAAGAGCCTTTTAAGTGTTACATAGCAAAAAACTTTAGCTCTGGGCCTTTGGAGGATGCTCCCTACCCTTTTGGGAGCATCGCGCTTCTTGGGACGCTCCTTGGGCGCTTCCTGGACACTGCTTAATGGTAATGTTAAATTCTTAAGGTAAAAGTTGATTAATTTTATTAGTCAAATTTTACTTAAATTTTTAACATTACCATTAATTGTTTCAGGATGCTTGAGTGGTTCCAACCTCATCAAACTTCATATGGAGAAAGTAGAATTTCATATCCCATTCAAAATTCAACAAACTTAACAGTTTTCAGGATTAATGGGATTGTAGTGTTTCCATTGGATTCTATCACGTACGAGGGTATGTGATTGGCATTTAATCAAGAACACCAAGCCCTTTATGTACCCCAATGTTGGTGGTGTTGATTGTTGAACTYCTATGTCATGGCCTTAACAAAATAGTACCCTTCACTCTAACCAAAATCATTGATTAGGCATGTTAAGCTTTTTCTACCATATTTTAAGGCTAGGATTAGGAAGTTTCATCAAAATTGGGTGGTGTGCAATGATGTCCCTAGAGGATCGAGGTAGAGGCCAAGGATGAAGAATGATACTGATGATGTGGATCCCAATAGAAGCGATGGTGGAGCATTACTTGTCATTTACGTTTGTCATTTAAATGTTCTTGCTTGTTTATTCGTAATGCTCTCTTTTAAAGTTTCAATATAATCATTAATGTACTATGGCTGGCATTTCTAACTTCGTAATAATGTAGTATTCATCTACAAGTAGCACAAATAGTTTAAGGCTAGGATTAGGTAGTTTCATCAAAATTGGGTGGTGTAGACTGATGTTCCTAGAGGATCGAGGTAGAGGCAAAGGCTAGACAAGAGGCAAAGGATGAAGGATGATGTTGATGATGTGGATCCCAATTTAAGCGATGGTGGATCATTGTTTGTTGTTAACCCCCCTCCAGCTGCACCGAGAAGTTGAAAGGAGCACTTGTTCAAAATTTAGAGTTCAGAAGTCTTGTCAAGCACCATTGCCCCTACATTTCTTCTTCTTCTTCTTTTATGCATGTTCTATACCCATGTTCCATACCCCCCTAGGGGGAATCCCGAAATTGTATAAAATGAGCTAGCATGAGGTCTCCTATATGTAAAAGACTCAACTCTCTGAGACATGGTTATTAGTGCAAACTCTAGAGTGGTTTTTTTCACTTGGTCCATAATACCTCGCCTTGACGACTTATAATGTTCTAAGTTTCTTCACTTATACCTCCAAAGTTGGAATGTGTCCTAATGGTCGTGCCTTACTGTGTTTTGTCTGAGACCAGTGTCAAATGTATATTACCATGCTAGTCATTAGTCCCGTAGTTTTTAAAACCGGAACCAGACATCGACTCGGACCAATCAGATTTCAACGACTCGGTTCAATAAAAAACACATTAAATAATTAAATGTTAATGAAAAAAATTATTTTTAAGCTTTCAAACCATGATTCCAAACCATTAGAGACAAAATATGCAAAGTTTGCTCATCTATATACCATGTAAGGGTGTATATATCAAAATGGTACCGTGTGCAATACATATAAGCAACAAAATGCATAATCAGTGAGGCTCTAAATGGCAAATATTACCGATGTGCTTTCTAAACAATTCCAATAACCCATCCTCTCGATGAATAAATAGTGCACCTTCCTTGATTGTGTTCATTATGCTAGTTGTAATTAAAAATTAGCATGCCATCGATTTGATTACTCATTGTCGAAATAGTCTTCATGTTGTGGTAACATCCTCTAGCTTTCATCCTCCTAACTATTGTTTTCTTATTTGCACAGCACCCAAGACAGCCTTCTCATGATTCCTTACCATGGTTGTCCATTGATTGAAGGCTACTGCATATATTTGTAATCACTTTCTCTGTTGGACAACACCCTGTAGCTTTGCTGCCATAAGCTATCATACACAACCCCTCAAGGAGAAAACTGCAAAAACTCATCGATTACCTCTTGTGTTGTTGTTTGAAGCTTGTCACTATTATCTAGTCTACCAAAAAATTGATACATGGAAGATCAAGCTCATTATTTTAATATATGAGTTAAGCGTATGTTAAATTATTGCAATTATTACGAAATTGAAGACAAACACCACATCTAAACCATGAATTGAAAGCTGAAATGGCTCTGCGCGAGAACTCAACGCGGCTAGGGTCTAAACCCTAGCCGCACGCACTGTTTGCAGGGGCGAGGAAGTCCGCGGGCAGCGAGGAAATCCGCGGGCAGCCGACCAGGGTAGCAGGGTACGGGAGCAGATCTAGTATATTCTGGTGAGGTCAGCAGGCGGCCCGAGGAAATCCAGGCGGTAGGCAGTGTGAGTGCAGGCCAGTCTAGAGCACCACAGTGACTTCACGAGGTGGGCGCCGACCAACCTCTACAGCGTTTTGTGGCGTTGGTGCCAAGAAGCTGACCATGGCCTCAGATTTGAATGCCAAGAAGGGAAATGACTGGTTGGAAGCTTTCAAGGAGCTAGTTCACTCGGCAAGGCCCAAAACCGAGCCTCCTTCCCTCGTCCCAAGTTTGTTAAAGAGATGGAGGAGATCCCTTGGCTGGAGCTACCCCACTCCGGAGGAGCCACTGTCGCCCTCCTGGCTAGAAGCTTAAAGCCCTCGCCCGGGAAGAAGTTTACCACGGGATTATGGCCCCTAGCTAAATCCCAGACATGGATGGATGATCGATGGAAACCACTGATAAAGGGAAAATCTTCTATGTTAGCAGTAGGCAGGGGTTTTTTTTAACTTCAGTTTCTCTAGGAAAGAGGACCGTGATCTAGATTTCAGATCTGGACCCTATTTCACGGGGTCGAGAGGACTATTCTTAGCCCCATGGACTCTCGATTTCAACCCCGAATCCGAGATCACTTCCGCATTATTTGGGTTAGAGGCACCCCTCCACCTCCCAACAATACCTCGGGGGACAAGATCTTTAGAGCCATAGGAAACAAGCTTTGGGCGTTTCACGGAGGTCACGGAACCGAAGGGGACCGGTTGCATGTGCTCGTATATGTGTTGAAGTTAACCTCGAGAAAGGTCTTACAGAAGCCATTAAGCTCTCCCTATAGGAATGGTGCCATATCCAAGGCTGGACTACGAGGATACCTTTCAGAGACTCACGGGAACCGTGCTGACCCACTGCGAAGGCTGCCCCCAAAGAGACCCGAGGAGAATGGGGACTAGCTAGAAGAAGATTTTGTTGTAATTAATGTCGGCCGAAGGCGACCAAGGCGTGGGATCCACTTCTGCTTGAGCCCGAGGAGGCCACTCCTCGGTAGAGGCAACCAACAAATAAAAACTGACTTTGATGCTTTCACGAATGAAGATGAAGCCCCTAGAACCCGAAGCAATAGCAGTGAAGGAAGATCCTCCGTGGATGATAGCCTTAGGAACCCACCCCGACCAAAGGTTCTAGTTCCAGGAACCCTCGCCAATCACGGACCCTGAAACCCTCAGGTCTACGAGGAAACTTACGAACGAGGAGACAATGTTAGTCTCACCCTTACAGAGGAGGCGAAAGACCAATTGTTAGAACACATATTAGTGAGGCAGGAGGATGTTAAGACCCTAGACGAGATCTAGTGCACCCAGTGCACTCCTGGGATGTGTGGTCTGAGACATATATTGATAAGACCCTAGGTTAGTAACCCGGGCCCCTGATTAGTAACCAGGGCAACCATGCATGGGGCATGGGAGTCTTGATCTTTGACCAAGCATTAAGACCCTAGGTTTAGCAGGGCCACAGTTGAAAGTAACGAGGGGTAACCATGCGGGCATGGGAGTCTGGTCTTGACCAAGCATTTAAAGACCCTAGGTTTGTAACGGGGCCCACAGTTAGCAGTAACCAGATGTAACCAGGGCATGGGAGTCTTAGTCCTATGACCAAACAATTAAGACCAGGTTTGCTTAACCCGAGGGCCTGAACTGCGGCCCGAGGTGACATACTACAGGGTATGGGAGTCTTAGTTTGTAACAAGCTGGGTTGAAGACCAGGTTAACCGGAGGCCCACGGATGCCGGGGTAACAATACACAGGGCATGCAGGGTCTTGGACATGAAAAACCAAGCAAGACCCTAGATATACCCTAGGGGCCCACGAATTTCAGATCAGGGTGTTCATGCCTATGGGCATGGGTTGATCCTGGTCTCGACCTTGGTGTGAAACTTGATGTTTATGACCTTCCCTCACGAGAAGAAGGGCCACAAGTGGGATGCGTCCATATCACGGTGATGATAAAGTATGGGGTTCACCATATGATTTGATGGAATGAGTAATGCCACAGTGTCAAGCCCTTGGTTGATTGTTTGATCCCTTGGTGTCTTTGGTTATTTGCTTGTGGGTTTTGAAAAACCCTTTACTATGTGGGCTTTGATTAATTACTTGGGGGTTTGTTTTATCTTGAGGGTTGATTTAAATAATAATTTAAATATTAAATAATCACATGTTTAAATTTCAAATTTAAACATGTGATTTAATTTGATTTATTTTATTATTATTTTTAATACCCTCCTACTAACCTAAAACTATAAAGGAACCCTCCCCTCACTTTACACATATACTCTCTATTGTGACATTCCCTTGTGACTACCTCAACGTGGAGTCTCCTGAAACAGTGCAGCCTCAGTCCAGATTTGTTTTTCATTACTGTCTTGGTGATTTTGCATTCTGACCCTCTTGTGCTTCTTGTCTCACAGTTTTCTTGAAGTGCAAGTAGCCTTTTGTTGGAGATGCAGAGTGACCTGCTTCAGAGGTCTTGGAGTGTCTTCTTGAGGGTCGCAGTGGCTCACAGTGGGAGAGTCTGGTGTCTTCTTGAGAGTCACCGTGTATTTTCTTGTAGGGGTCTTGGTAACTGCTGGAGGTCGCAGTGACACGCAAAAATGAGCCATTGTCCATTCCTAGCGGATGCCAGCATCCTAATGCTGCCTTATCTTCACCTCGGCTTTAGGGTTTGGGTTCTTCTTGTTTTTGGTTCGGTTTCTCTTGGTAATTTGGCATGAAAGATTCGTAATCGGTGTAGAGATCTTGTATAGATCGAGAACCGAGTCTTTACGAAGAATAAAACTTCGGACCCTATCTCTCTTATGTGATTGTTCATTGATTGATGGTAAGGCTGTGCCAGGTATGATTCTAATCTGTCTTAGTTAAAGGTCAAGATCTGAGTTATTTCCTTGTGTGCCTTTTGAATCACTATTATATAAAATAGAGGTCTTGTATATATTGTTTGTTTTCGATTTGAATCATAAGATCTGCTGCTGTGTGAGTTCTTTCACAGATCTAGACAGAAATATTAGTGCTCTCAAACATATAAACAGTAGTGTTTATATGTTTGAGAGCACTAATATTTCTGTCTAGATCTGTGTTCTACATTTTCTATTGGTTGAAGTTTACTGCTGGAGTATTTACATAATTTGATTGGAATAATCTCTGTTGGTTAGGGTTTTCATCATATTGTTAGAGATCAAATTTTACTGTCTATCTCAAGTTCAGAATTCTGTTCTATTATTATTGCCCTATAATGCTTCATTACGTTCTTGGTCTACTTTAGTTTATGCTCATTTTAAAGAGGCTGTTGTTTCTCCTTACCCTAAAAAATCTAACATGGTATCAATTTTGTAGGTGTTCTAACTCAAATCGCGATTGAGTTTTACGCAGTCCATTTTGTTTTAGGGTTATTTGACAGATCACATCCATGTCAAAGTTAGCACTCAAAGGCCGAAGGCAGTTAGCAGGTTGAAAACTTCCTTTGATGGAATGTGGGTTGTTTGGGAGCATGAACTTAGAGACTTTATAGCAGGAGGAGAGTAGAAGAACCTACTCTGACCTTGACAAGGACTGACCTTCAAGAGGAAACAAAACAAAGCCGAGGAAATATCATCTTCAACTCATCGATAATAACTTGGTTCATATCCTTAGGTCCGTTAGGTACTCTAAAGGAAGTGCTTTGATACTCTAAATGACCCGATCTATATGGAAGCGAGAAGATACTCCCTTTCAGGAAAAGAGTCTTGAAAGAAAGCAGTACATCCTCTCTTTTATGAAATGGGAGAAGAATGACTCGGTAGCCACTTTCTTTTCAAAGATCTCTCAAGTTAAAGATCAGCTAGTTGCATTAGGGGAACCAGTGGCGGATGATGATATGGTCCAACGATATTGAAGGACTGCCAGCTATTTGGGGAGTTTTTCCTTGCCTCAGTAAATGGAAGAAACCCATCCCACCTTTGCTAGGCTGTGGCATGACTGCTTGGAATAGGAAGGAATAATAATGAATAGCAGAAAAGACTCTTTTGTCCCACAAGAACATGCTCTAGCTGCAAAGAAAAAGAGATGGAATAAGTTCCCAAAGTCAAAAGGAAAGGTAAGAAACCTACAGGTAAGCTCTCTCATTTTAATCCTCATTTGTCTAAAGTGAATTGTTACAATTGTGGAAAGTTGGGACACTATGCAAGAGATTGCGGGAACCCTCTGCATTCAGACAGTAGGTTTAAAGAGGCCTCAAATGAAGGTTTCAAGCCTCAGTTGTATATGAAGAAGCTAAAACTCCAGAAGAGCCTCAAAGAGAAGGCGAACCAATTTTGCTACAAGAGAACAAAATTCTGAGGAAAGGAACTACCTTAGGCTTTGACTTTGTGGAATTTTCATCACCAAAATCAGTGGTTTGGATTTAATGGAAACTGATGGATCCTCAAAGCACATGACTGGTTTAAAGCAAAACCTTGAAAATTATCAGGACAAGAAATACAAAGCAAAAAGTTAGACTAAGCCCAGAGGGCACTTACGAGATAAAAGGTTTGGCTCTATTTCATTTCAGTACCACTCAGGTACTATCCTTCATACTAACGAAATTCTCTATGTACCTAGTCTAAAGAAAAAATTAATTCGGTTCAATATTAGAGGTAGAGGTTATCTGATGAAATCTTTCAAGACAAAACCCTCTTAATAACTTTCAAATAAAGATTTCCAATGCTTTGCTATATAACAATTGGAACTTCGTGAGTGTGGCATAAGATTTCCAGTCCAAGTCATTCAAGCTTTAGCACATGAGACCACAAATCCTTGCGAGCTTTGTCACGCGGGGAGGTTAGGGCACACGAACTTCAGCAGCTCTTCGGGTTTTACAAAAAGATGGTGGCAGTATGCCCGGTATTTTCACATTGAATCTAATAACATCGTAAAGGAACATGTCTACTTGGTAAAGAACACTAAGAAACCCTATCCTCTTAACTAGCGAGAAAATCATCCGGAGTTTTAGACCTAATTCACTCGGATCTCTGTGGCCCTATGTCTGCACACCTTCCATGATTGGTTGTATTTATTACATTATATTTATTGATGATTGTTCATGTAAAACTCGGATATATTTTTGAAAATAAGATGAATCTTTTAGCGAGGTTTCAAGATTTTGAATCTGTTGAGAACAGGGCGGAAAGGCATATCAGGTGTTTTAGGACGAGACAATGGCAAACTCCTCAGTGGGCCGTTATGAGGGCTTGCAGGATTAAGGGGTTGTGCCTGGCCTAATAGGCCAGGTAGTGACGTAAGAGCAGGGACCATCGTGGCCCGACCCGAGGGCCATGATACCGCAGTCGAGAACTTACCACTCTCTCTTTGAAGCTGCCGTCTGGCCGATATACATACAAAAGCGAGGTGTCCCACAAAAGTACCCGATGCGAAAACTCGGAAGAGGTTTCCACGGGTTGTAAACCGTCGATTGAACATCGAGAGAATTTTGAGTCAGTCCTACATTCACATACCAAAAAGGGACCAAACTTGAGCGTCTCCCAGGAAGAAGAGATTTTGTGGGGTATAAGCCCGAAACTTCAAAGGAACTACAGGTTTATATCCCAGGACAAAATTCCATTTAGAGGCAAAGTGCATTGATGTAACCTTCCATGAAGAGGCAGCTTCGTGGGGCAGAGATCTTGTATGTGATTGAGGAGGAGGCGAGGAAGCTCGACATGACTCTCCTTCTTAGAGACGAAGCAGGATGGAGAAGCCTCGGTGAAACTGGTCGTGATGACTATTTGGAGTTTAGATGGAACTACCTCCTGATAAGAAACCGGGCTTGTTGTGGAAAGCGAGCTTACTCGGCCACCGAGACACTTTCCAGGCGAAACCGGAATAAAATTTTCGAGGTTTAATTTCTAAGTTGTCTAGTGATTCTGAGCCTTCCACCTTTGCTTATGCGGCTAAACATCAAGTATGGAAGGATGCCATGTTTGAAGAATATAATTCTATCTTAAAGAATGATGTTTGGACGGTAGTTCAGGGCCCTCATAACAAATCCGTGGTGACTTCTAAATGGCTTTACAAAATAAAGCATCGTGGTGGCCGGTGTTGAAAGTATAAGGCTAGATTTGTGGCTCGGGGGTTTCTCGAGGAAAGAAGGCATTGACTATGGCGAGATCTTTGCTCCTGTTGCAAAGGTGGTATACTCCGGGACCATTATCTCACTTGCAGCAGATTTTGGTTGGAAACTTCATGATGGATGTCAAAGGGGCTAACTTTCCTCAGCGGGGAAGTCGAAGAAGAAGTTCACATTGAGCTGACACAGAGGCTTCATACAGGCATAATAAAGAACTCGTAATGTAAACTTAGAAGCCTTATGCGGTGGTTTGAAACAAGCTCAAAAGGAAAAACTTGAGGTATGCAAAGCGAGAATCGTGACTTCTTAGAGAGTCTTGGATTTACCAAGAGCATAGCGGATCAAATCTGTACATAAAGTTCATTCAAAATCAACCCGTTATTGGTTCTTTATGGATGACTTGTTCCTCGGTGAGAGACGATGCTTCAGACCAGGAGCTCTCTAGTGAATTTGAAATGAAGGACTTGAGATTGATGCATTACTTCTTCACGGGGTTAAGTTTAGAAACGGAGAGATTTTTCTCACCCGAGTAAATATACCATTGACATCCTCCGCAGATTAGGCATGATGGTACCAAGTCCATGACTACTCTAATGATCTCAAATTTGAAGAAACTCAAGATCAAGTCACCGGGTTGGATCCGAGAGACCCCAGGTGTCTGGAACAAATCATTGGATCTTTGATGTATCTGTTACATACGAGACGGAACATCTGCTATGTTGTTAATGCCCTGAGGCAGTTCATGTGTGATCCAAACACATTCACATGATTGCAGTGGAACATATCCTGAGATATGTTCAAGGGACCATAACCTATTGTCTCAGATACACATCTAGTGGGGTGTGATGTTACATGGTTTCCCAGATTCTGATTGGATGCAGGCGGTGTTGTGAATGGGAAAGGTACTTACCGGATATTACTTCGGTCTTGGTTGTGATGATTTCCGCAGCAGTCCGGCAGAGTTCAAACTAAAAGCCGCTGCGGTATATAGGCTACCCGGTGGCTGCCAGTAGAAAGCGGTGTAGCTCCAAAGCTACTTTGAACCTAGCCGGAGACGAGCTTGAGCCGCGGTTATACCTTGTGATATTAAAGGCTACGCCATCCACGAAGACCCGGTGTTTCATGACAGACCGAAACACATTGAAATGAGATATCATTATATCCGGGATATGATTGGAGAAATTTCAGTTACAATATATTCCAGAAGCCGAAATACGACGGGCGTGAGGAACATCTTCACCAAGCGGCCTTGCTTTGATAAAGTTTGCATACTTTACGACAAGCTTGGTGTGGTGAGAATGCACCTCTCTTCTTTGAGAGGAGTGTTAAATTTACATCGCACGGTGAGCCATTCTCTCACGGAGGGATGGCTAAGACCACAGGCGGATCTAGGGCGCCAGATTACACTCACGGGATATGTGATGCAAGGACATATGATGAAAGAGACCCTAGGTTAGTAACCCGGGGCCCTGGTTACTAACCCGGGGTAGCTCAATAATACACAGGGCATGGGGTCTTAGTCTTTGTTGACATTTAAGACCCTAGGTTTGTGGCTTAGGACTGCTGGTTAGTAACCAATTTAACCAATGCAGGGCGGGTCATAGTCTTTGACCAAACATTTTAAGACCCTAGGTTTTGTAACCGGGGCCCACAGTTAGTAACGAATTAACCAATACACAGGGCATGGGAGTCCTAGTCTATGACCAAGCAATTAAGACCCTAGGTTTGTAACCGGGGCCCGGGTACTGACCCAGGTAGCCATGCACAGGGTATGGGAATTTGGATTTCTTAAGCGGTTAGAACCCTAGGTTAAGTAACCGGGGCCCAGTTTATTAACGGGGGCCAGCTCAATGCACACAGGGCATGGGGAGTCTTAGTTTGTAATGCGAAGCACTTAAGACCCTAGATATACCTAGGGCCCACGAATTTGAATCAGGTGCTCATTATATAACGGGCATGGGTTGATCCTCTCGACCTTGAATTTATTGAAACTTGATGGTACATGACCTTCCTCTGAAGAGGGCACAACCACAAGTGAGATAAACGTCTATTATGCAGTGATGATAAAGTGGCGGGGTTCATATGATTTGATGGATAGGTAAATGCCCACTTGAGTATTATTCAGCCGAACCCTTGGTGTCTTTGTTTATTTGCTTGTGGGCTTTTGAGAAACCCTTTACCCTTGTTGTGGGCTTTGATTGGTTACTTGGGGGTTTGTTTTATCTTGAGGGTTGATTTAAATAATAATTTAAATATTAAATAATCACATGTTTAAATTTCAAATTTAAACTTGTGTGATTTAATTGATTATTTTATTATTATTTTTAATGCCATCTACTAACCCTAAAACTATAAAGGAACCCTCCCCTAACCTTTCAACATACTTCCTATTGTGACATTCCCTTGTGACTACCTCAACGTGGAGTCTCACGAAACAGTCTTGACCTCAGTCCAGAGTTGTTTTTGCAGCCCTGTCTTGGTGATTTTGCATTGCAGCCCTCTTATGCTTGCTGCCCCCTATCCTGTTGAGGGTTCCGCAGCCACCTTTTGGATGTACCGTGACCTGCTGGAGGTGCCGTGTCTTGCTGAGGGTACCGTAGCCCTGTTATGAGGGTGCCGTGGCTTGTTGAGGGTACCGTAGCCCTGTTGTGGGGGTGCTGTGTCTTGCTGGAGGTGCCGTGACCTGCAAAAATAAGCCGCTGTCCATTCTAAGCAGATGCCACTGTCTATTCTGCCTTATCTTCACCTCAACTTTAGGGTTTGGGTTCTTACTGGTGGGGTTTCAGTTTTTACCTATGTCTTGACTGTGGTGGCATGAAAGATTCATCAATCGGTGGCTAGAGAGATCTTGTATAGATCAGAACCAGTCTTTACCTGAGCATAAAACTCAAGACCCATCTTCTTGTGATTGTTCGTTGATTCAGGGGTAAGGCTATTGCCAGGTATGATTCTAATCTGTCATAGTTAAAGGTCAAGGAATCTAGGTTATTTCCTTGTGTGCCCTTTGAATCACTATTATATAAAATAGAGGTCTTGTATATATTGTTTTGTTTTCGATTTGAATCATAAGATCTGCTGTTGTGTGAGTTCTTTTACAGATCTATTTTGGAACACTACTGTTTATATGTTTGAGAGCACTAATATTTCTGTCTAGATCTGTGTTCTACGTTTTCTATTGGTTGAAGTTTACTGCTGGAGTATTTGCATAAATTGATTGGAATAATCTCTGTTGGTTAGGGTTTTCATTCTATTGTTAGAGATCAAATTTTACTGTCTATCTCAAGTTCAGAATTCTGTTCTATTATTATTGCCCTATAATGCTGTTCTGTTCTTCAGATCTACGTAGTTCTGCTCATTTTTAAAAGGAGACTGCTGTTCTCACTTTCAAAAATCTAACACTAATAAAGCTGGCAGAGAGAAAGGAGGCTGACCTCAACGACAACTGGGATCTCAAGAAAAGCTGGACTGACCTTCATTAGGAAAATTTTGTCCCCCTCGTTTTAATGCTTTGCTTTTGTCTTCTACTCTGCTCACAATTTGTGATAATTTACTCATGTAAGCAATTTCTGCCATTCTCGAACTAGTGTAAGGAAGTGAATGGGATGGGTTTCCCAAGACGTTCACAAGAAGGTTGGCAGCACTGTAGAGGTCACCAACAACCTTTTTTAGATATGTAATTTTCTGATTCAAGTCTGCCTGAAAACCGATCAATTCAACATAACCGTTCCTAGTTAAAAAAAAAAAAAAAAAAAAAATTGGCCAAATTAGTTAAAAAAAAAAAAAAAAAAAATTATTGCAATTATTTTCATTATTTTGGCCTTTGAAGGGGTGTTATCACCCGATAGGATAAGATCTTTTAAGCTAATTAACTTTTAAGATCTTATTGTTTTCTTACACTAGCGATCTAAGTTTCTTGTGTAGGAATGACCACATTTAATAGATTGTTTGCAAGTATTTAGCTTGTACAGCTTCCTCATCCTTGGAGAAGGGGTTGGGTCAACCTCGAGTTACCTTCCACAAACTCTAAGGCTTTAGAGAACAAAGTCCCTCGACACAATACTGAAGGACCCCATAGCCCAAAGAAGTTCTGCATCTCATGCTCTCTCTTTTTCTTCTCTATTATTCAATATTTTATGGTTACCATTTTTGCATGCAAAGTCTAGAGCTATATTTTAAGTCTAAATCTAAACTAGATCCATTTGCGTGCATGCATAGATCTACATTTCGCTTTCAATTATAAATCATTTAAGTAGATCTAGTCAAGAAAGTCATCTTTTAGTAAAATCAAAGCTAGATCTTAATACTAAAAGATAGATTCAAGATAAGAACTTTATTTGTGATATTTAGGCAAGCTTAAGTGCATGTTGTTCACTGTCCTAACAGCAAACAAAAAGTTGCTAGAACATCATTTTATTATTGATTTCCAGTTGATTTTACTAACCCCTCATGTACCTTTTTTACTTAGAAATTTTCATGTCAGACTAACAACCTTTTGCAGGTTGTTCTAAAAGTGATTTGGGCAAGTTTCCCACGACACTTGCTTGCTATTGTTTCACATTTCGCGAACAAGTAGAGAGAAGCTTTGCCCGATTTCACGAATCACAGGCATCCGAGACCTCCTAGAGCGCCTCCTCTTCATCCTCTTCACTCTTTCTAAGTATCTGTAAGTTTGATTGGGTTCTTAAGTTATAAAATACCAGCAAATGTTTCTCTTCGATATTGTAAACTTGAAGGAGTTACTGGGATAACCCACTAGCCCTCTCATCCCCTCTACCCCGAGGGAATTGTGTAATTTTTTATCTTTTTTGCTTTTGTCTAATTTTCTCTAATTAAGTAAGATAAAACCAACTAAAATAAACCAAGATAATCTGCAAAACATCTCCTTTTAGTTTTTCCTTCATGCAATAGTTAGAACATAACTTTTAGATCAGTTTCTTTGCTTTTATTTCATAATAGTTAGAAAACAATTTCCCTTCAAGTTTCATTATTTTTCTGACAAAGAGTAACGAACTTTCCCCATAAAGATCTTAGTATGCTCTCTACCTTGCCGGTCTAACTCGATCTCGGCAGATCAGAATGGATCTTGAATAGTGCGGAGTAGTTTAATTCGACAACTTTTTCTCTTTTTGCTCAACACAGGGATCAATACATGTGAGTTCAGAGGGCTGACTAGAGATTAAATCTCGCCCTGTTGGAAGTTCAGAGGGCTGAGTTGAGTAACAATAGTTAAAAATTGACAAATGATAGATTAGCTTTAATAATTAGATAGTCTTTCTATTTTTGCTCAAGCTTACAATTTTGGCATTCGTGAGTGGATCAGATCACATATCTATCCTTCTCACTTAATTAACCTAAGTGCAATCCAAGCGAAACCACTTAATTAATTAAAATTTAACGAGAGGAATCCACAACTTTTATCTTGTAGCTACATCTTCGACACTGGTCTTTACATTATCATTTCAGCTTTTGGAAGTATTTCATTAGCATTTAGATGATCTTGTCATTAATGCTGCTAGAATAAAGTTATCTGTTTTGCTTCAATATTAACTCCTAGATTTATTGTATTTAGCTTACTCAGCCTTAGCTTATTTTATTACAGACTACCCCCCTGCCTAGACGAAGGAGTCGAGCGTTTGGTAAAAGTAACCCGACTCGAGACTTGCCCCCAAGGCCGCACCCAGTGAAATGAAGATTTCTTTCATGTGACCTAAGGTGCAGATTAGGCGGCAACAACACTTGTCATTTATGTTTGTCATTTAAATGTTCTTGCTTGTTTATTCATAATGCTCTCTTTCAAAGTTTCAATACAATCAATAATGTACTATGGATGGCATTTCTAACTTCACAATAATGTAGTATTCATCTACAAGTAGCACAAATATGCATGTTTTCATATATTCTGCAACTAATTTGGCATTCCACATGTTTTTTTAATATAAATGCAATATAATATATATAGGACACTCAGCTCTTGAGGTTTTTTGGAAAATGACGGTCCCAATGCTCTCACTCCACTCCACACTCTAGCAAACATTGGTTCTTATTATAATTGTATGAGGTTTAGTGAGATGAGTAACTTGAAGTAGTAACCTCAAAAAGTGTGTTTTCAATCATGTGACTTAAAAAATATATATAAAACAATTGGGGGATTAATTGAAGAGTCCAAAAAGGCTTAATGCTACTTCACATTGGGATGAGTCTTGATATGGGAAATTGGATAGGGAATTGTCCCTCCATTGTTTAATTCTATATGTTGATAAATACATCTACCTCCAATTTCTTTAGTCCATCCAAAGACTAAGGCAAGGATGCCCTCTCTTTCCCGCCCTTGTCTTTCTAATTAATGTTGAAAGGTTGATTAGAGTCATATTGGAGAGTAAAAGAACAAGAGCTTTAAATGGTATTAGACTTGGGGGAGAACTGTCTATATCACTCATTTACTTTTTGTGGACATTGTTCTTCTATTTGGTGATGGTTTTATTATGGAGGCTAGTAAATACAAGGAAATCCTAGATCTGTACTATGCTACTACAGGTATGGAGATTAATGTTCAAAAATCTGACATAACTTTCAAAAGAGTTCCATAGGATCAGGCAAGACATATTCATTTGTTTTTGCCTTTCCATATCTCAGAGCTTGATGGTGGGTTCAAGTATTTAGGCTATTTTCAGAAACCCAACGGTTATTGCAATAGGGATTGGGGATGGCTTTATGAGAGGATGGAATAAAGAATAGCAAGGTGATAAAATAAGTGGCTTTCTCATAGAAGCAAATCAACTCTTGTTAAATCTATCCTCAAGGTCATCCCTATATATTGGCATTCACTTGCTCATATTCCAAAAAGAGTGCTAGAGAAAATTAGAAAGAGATATTTCAAATTCCTTTGGTCAGGGAACAAGGAGAAAGATGGGATACGTCTTATTAAATGGGAAAGGATAGCTAAGGGAATGGGGACTAGAGAACATTCACTTCTTTGGAAGTGTTCTTGCACCCAAAGAGCTTGTGGAGGGTGATTAGTGGATCAAGTCTGTGGCAGCAAGTCCTGTGGTAAGATTATGTTGATCTTCTTTCCATTGAGGATTGGATAAGTATGAAGGTCCAACCTATTGATAATGTTTTTATAGCTTGGAAGGCCCTAGTTCTTGCTTTTCCATTGTTGGGCAATTGGTTGGTGTCAAAAATTGGGTTTCAGATGTCTTAATAGAAATCCTACATTCAAAAGGCATTTCTAGTAGATGTTGGGGATCCAAGTCAATTACATTTATGGCACCAAAGTTGGAAGTCAACTTCTCAATTAAGGTTGGTTGGAACG
>SNQJ01S0000326.1:347231-399130 GCA_010110895.2 Picea sitchensis | reverse complement strand
TACAAAGACATACATGTTCTCTAGTTAATTTCAACATAAACATGCACAAGTTTTCTTTCTTCCACGAAAGTGATTGTGTTTTCTTTAAAAATTCTTAAAAAACTTGACAAGCATAATGACTTGTTTGAAATGTTTCTCATTATTCCTTGTTGATATACTCTTCTTATATCCTTTCGTGGGCTTTTCTCTTTGTCCATATTTTCAAAGTCTCAAAACATGGAAGATTAGAGAATTAATGAAGTATGGATAATCGAATGAGAAATGGAATAAGTGCATGTGAAATTGATCTCTAGCCTACAACCTCCAAAGGTGCCCTGTGAACTTTAAGTTGAGCACACAATTGTGTTATGTGAGCTTGAAGGTTAAAAGTTTTAATATAACTTCAATTATTGAAGCTTAATTTTTTAATCAAAACTTCAATATTGAAGAGTTAATTTATTATCAAAACTTCATTGTTGAAGGCCGCAAATTCAGACATAACATCCTTTGACAGGAAATATAGATACCCAAAACGTCAAAAAAAGATTGTTCGATGGGTAAAGAGGAATCCAAATTCCAACCCTAGGTCGATGCCTATGGTAGGTGTAGGTGGAACCCTAAGGTTTTCAAAAGTTCGATTTTATATATAAGATTTGTCACTTCAAATATATGAGATAGATATTTTACATGGTGGATAAACATTGTTGTTATAACTTATATATTGAAAATTGTTTCACAATATACAAAATCACTTGTTAAATACCAACGTTGATCCAGCTGAACCTCAGATTTATTAAGTATCAAGAGAGCTCGAAAAGAAATATAAGCACAAATCTATTGGGGCTTAAATGATCGTGTTTACAAAAGGGACCAAAAAAATATAGGCACAAACCTATTAACACTTAAATAATAAGGATTGAGATGGATCTGAATTTAACTGAAAAAATGATAATTGAATTTCATGTGTAATTCTTATAACTCTTGAATTGGTTGGTATTTTTTATCGATGGTCTGAGGCCGTGACGGTGAATTTAGGGTCACCGCAAGCCCGCGGGTTTTAATATTCGTTCCTCAAATCATGTTAAGCCCTTTGGATGAAGATTTCAAAGAAGTGAATCATGGGGACGATGTTTCCCTATCCCCAAATGTATGTTCGGGTCCCACCAAGAATTGGTATATCTATTGTGCAATAATAAGATCTTAAATGATGAGAAAGGTTTATATAGCATGGTTTCTATTCAAATCAAATATAAGATGGGTGGACAATATGCAAGGGAAGAGGAAAGTCTGAAAGAGTTTTGGAGGAGTAAGGGAGGAAAATGGCATTTTCTTTAAGTCTTCTCGAGATGAAAATTTAGGGTTGCAATCCCTTAGTGCTTCATCTAAAAGGGTAACCAATGGTTTAGTGCAATTAACTAATCTTCCTTTTGGTAAAATTAGAGATAAAATGAGTTCATATTAGAGTAAAGAAGAGCCTTTATGTAAGAAGAGTGGAAATGGTAAGGAGAATTTTGTTCCATAAGTAAAGGGTGTCCCTAAAACATTTCTAAAAAGAATGTCAATTGGGTGTAACTCGAGTCATTGAGAGAGAATGTTGTTTCCTCCCTGTCGGGGTTCAAATCCCATTATGTTGCATGCTTCCTCTTAGTGAGCCAATTGTTGTTGAGATATTGACCTATTCTTGAACCCTAAAGAATTTGATTTACCCTGGGTACCATCCTCAAAATGATGGGAAGTGTTTGGTGGGCCAAGAAATGCATTCCATGTTAAAAAAAACGCACACACAACAAAAACTAAAACAAAACGAAGATACAAAACCAAAAACAATAAAAAACACACTCATAGATTAATAAGGATGGACTAGAGAAAGTATAAATGGTAGAAAGTTTGGATGTAACACTTAATGAAGTGGAAGGGTGGGGAAAAACAACCTCATATGATTCATAAACGAGAGGCTTATAGCCCACTCGCTTCACCAACACGGATATTGTATAGAAATTTAATTTATGATCTATGTCTCAGTCTTATATATAGTGCTCAGTCTGCACAAAAACCACTAGGCCTATGTCCTCTTTGTAGCTCTTTAATCTCTCTTCTTTGTCTACTGCAAAGCCTTGTTCTGCTTGTAACCTACACACTACAACTAGTCGATAACACATCAGCAACCCAGTCAATAAATATCAATTCTATGCAAATATTTTGAAGTTATGATTGATTCTGATGTTATGTGAGTTCTTTGTTCTTAGTTCAATCTATGTTCTTTTGATCGTTGTAAAGCCTTCTTTGTGCAACTAATGAAAAAACCAACTGCAATCCCCTTTGTTCATAGATTGTTTGCATGTGAGAAACCAGATATCATACAGTGGAAAATTCTATGTCCTTAATGAGCCAACTAGTCTGATGTCTCTACTCTAGATAGTGTGTTGTCCAGTGGCTTGTACATCTGCTCATAACTCGATTACCAGGCCCATGTTCGCCAAAGAAGATGAAGCAACCAAGAGAAAAGGCCCAATCGACTAGAGCGGAATTCTACTCGAGCAGAAGTGAAGTCGGCTGAATAAGGAAGGGGAAAAATAGCTCGACGAAATTAGTTGACCAATAATAAGGAAAAGTACTCAATGGATAAGTTGGGTAGATTGGCAGTGGAAAGAAATGGTCAAAGGGCGAATTGGAAACCAACGATGAAGAGAAATGATTGAAGGGTGAATTGAATGACTGGCAATGCGGGAAAATGTCCCAACAACTTCTAAAAACACCCAACATCATCTAGATTCACCTAGCATCATCCAAATATGCCCAAGCAAGGAGGGATTCTCCCAACAACATCTAAATTCAACCAACGACATCTAAAAACGCCCCTACAAGTAGGAATCCACCCAACATCATTTAAAAACACCCAAAAACTTCTAAATATGCCAAGGTGAGGAGGAATTCACCCAACAACTTTTAAAAACATCCAACACAATCTAAAAAACACCTAGGAAAATTTTAGCTCACCCCAACAAAAGGAAGTCGAGCAGGCTGAGTAAATTTGATCATCAATTGAGATAATTCGACTCGTGGGAAGTCAAGTTGATAGGGTTGATCAAGAAGGTAAGTCGACCAAGTAAGAAATCGACTAATAAGAAGTCGAGTCGACCGATGAAATGAAACTCGACTTTGACTATAATGTAAGTCCACTAGGTAAGAAATTAAATCGTCCTTATAAATTAAAATCGACTAGCATGCTTTAGTCAGTTGGGAGAGGAATCCAATCGACCAAGAGAATGTGTAATTGACTAGACACAAAAAAAAAATCCCCTGGGGTGATGTAACTCGCTTAGGCACAAAGGTATATTCCTTATGTCAGTGAAAAATGTTATGGGTGTAAAGAACTCGCCCAACAGATTAAAAATTCGACTTGGCAATTAATTTGGACACCCAACACTAGAGAATTAGACCCAATGGTACTTTAGTCAACAAGAGGGAGTTAAGTCGGCTAGAAAGTGAGGGGATCAACTAGTAATGAAAGTTAACCACCAGGGAAACAAGTCAACTTCCCAGATAGAGAGAATTATGGTCCCGATAAACAAAAATGCTCAAGCAATTTAATTAGATCCCTAGGCAATATAAATTTGACCAATAAACAAATGATCAACATAATGAAATAAAACACAACTGGTCACCAGTGAACTCATAAGTTTTACACTCAAAACCCAAACAGGAAAAACTAGCTTCTAATGGGGCTCAGTATTTTCATTGTGGAAATCTCTAGTTACAATGCATTCTTGGCTTCCTCTACCTCTCTCTCTCAGGCAGAAAAAAAAAAAAAGACCCATTACAAATGAGAGAGAAGGAAGAAATAGGGAGAGATGGAGGGTAGGGGAAGGCCAACAAACCTGACCCTCCATTTCCCCTTCCTTAGCCTTCTCCTCAATTTAATTTTTAATTACATTTAATTCTACAGTTTGCTCTCATGTTCTTATTTTTTGTCCTATCTGACTTTAAAATTTACATTGCTTTACAAAAAAATTTGACCTTCATTAATCATCAATTTAAGTAATCTACCACGCTTTGACCATTGTAAGTTTTACATGTGATACCCCCTGAAGCTAGCCACCCTCTCTTTCCATTGCAAATAACCATGCCAAACAAACTACAGAGCCCCGATAATTCTACCCCAAAGTGTGTCAAGCCCCCATTTACATCTTGTGAATCTCTTTCCCATGATTGATCTCCACTCTCTTCTAACCATAAGTGATTGTTTTCCCCTCTTTCTTCATTGCTCAATTGGAAAGATTGGTTATTATTTGTCCTTACATTAAAATCAACCATTAACATTACTTCTCCCAAGTGGTTGAATAGAGAGATATCTCTTTTCAATGAGGCATACGGGTCTTCGTTGTCTAAATTACTTCTTTTATAGATCTTTGAATTTTTTGGGGAAAAATAACAAGCAACCAACCTGAAAGTAACCTCCTTCTAAGTTATTTGCAACCATATGTATTGTTTGTTTGTTTCCTCTTTTACCACTTTTACAACACCGCATCATTTTTCATTTATTAGCACTGTAACTCCCCCATGTCCTTTTCCTGACTCATTTCCTTTGTTCCAAACTGAAGTTTTCTTGTACCCCTCGAAATCTGGAACCTTGCATCCATCGTGCTCATGCGTTTCTGCAAGAGTGATAATATATGTCCCCTATGCTATGGGCCCCAACCCTGGATCTCTTATCCATGGATAACCTCTACAATTCCAACTTACTAACTATAAATAGTCTCATGGGGCCTCGATTTCCCATTTCCTATTTCAGAAATGATCATCGATTCGAGCCTTCTCGTTCTTCAACCATGTTCATTTTCCCTGATTTCTTGTTGTTTTCACTTTTTTTCCACTCCTTTATTTGTTGTTCCTGTTGGGCAAAAGTCAAGTCCTCATCTAGGTAGATGTGTGTGCCTCTAAGCAATCCTCTATTTCTAAGGATCATATTCTTATCCTCTATATTCTTTAAGATAACTCTTACATGTATATCTCTTCCTTTGTCTATCTTTTGTCCAATCCTGCTTGCCTAGTGAATACACCCTGTCTACTTCAACTCGTCTTTAAGGAAGTCCCTTGCTAGAATGTTCATCCTCTCATTTTCAACAAAGTTCCTCAGTCCTTTGATATGATATTTGCAGCCTTGCCTCACTTACCCTGCTCTTCCTTTATTTGTATTTTGATTTGCTTCTCAATGATTTCTTTTTGTTTGTTTGATGACCCACTTACAACTTGTGACCATGATTTAGCCTCTTCTATTTGATCTTTTAACTGATTTTATTTAGCTTCTAAGTCGATTAATACTAACTAAATCTCTTGTCTATGTGTTGTGTCGTCTTCTTTCACCAATCCCGATTTCTCAACTCTGGTTATCTTCATATGTTCTAATTCATGTTTCAAGGCAGTCACTTCTTGTTATCTTATTTCCATTTTAACCTGCATGCTTGAGATTTGCTCCTTAAGAGCTTTATTTTCTCCCTCTAATTTTCTCTTGAACTCAACAATTTTGTTTACTTTGTTGCCTTCATACCATCTTTTCTCTTCTGAAATTTCGAGTCTCCTTTTCATGCCCATGAGTTCTTTCACATATAGCTCATATGACCACATTAATGGTGTTGATGTGGGACTATATAGGTCTTTGTTGTCATGGTTAACTGCTTTTTTGTCTTCTTTGTTTTCTTCGAAAACCTCAGCTTTGTCCAAATTTGGTTCAAGATACTTAATTTCTATTTGCTCCACACTGGCTTGAGAAATCTTATTGGATATGTTGTTCACTTTCGACAAGATGATTGTCAATTTTTTCTTATGTGGTTTCCTTAGCTTTCGGGTTTGGCTATGCTTTAGAATCCCCTTGTATTGCTTTGCGTTTACAAAAATCAATCTTTCGTCTGTGTTTCCTACATCCTTATGAAACAAGTCTACCATAAAAGAACCCCATGCTCTTGCTAAATCCTCCATCTTTATTGCAGTATGGGAAGATGGAGTTCCACTAGTAAACTGAATGTTCGACAACACGGGTATTCCAATAGAGGATGAACACCTTCAGTAACCACTCAAACAACCAGATCAAAGATCAACACACCGATGTTTTGACGTGGTAAAACCCCTATGGGCAAACATCCATGGCCCCAGCCAACGCGGCCACTTGGAGCAGTTTATTAATGCAAAAGAAAAAGATTACAGAGAGATTTTACAAGAGAGTTTCTCACAATAGATCATCAAAAAATGACCCTCCATGCTCTTTAAATAGATATCATGGACCAATCGGGTGCTAAGCCACAAATCGATGATCTTTAAGATCGAGGAGAATATGAACCGTCGGATCACTCTATGTCGGGAACATATCGTGACCGTTGAATTTCCTAACTACAAATGCATACTAAAGAAACACACTTTTACCTAACGACACATTAGACCAAGTAGATCTTAACTAACTCCTAAGTGTCTAAATATCCTAACATCCCCCCTTAAGAACAACTTGGGATAGGATTGGAGGATTTACAATAGTGACACAATAGTAGAAGGAAGGAGGCATTCGATCCTATCCCCCCTTAATGACAAATTCCTGAACTCCTAACATAGATCGAAGTTTGGAAAACTTTGCTTCTGTAAGAGACTTTGTGAAAATGTTTGCAACCTGATCTTCTGTAGGACAAAAGAGCACTTCAATAACTTGATCATTAATGAGATTTTTGATTAAGTGCATGTGTAGCTCGATGTGTTTGTTGCGCTGATGTTGAACCGAGTCTTTGGCGAACTTGATGGCACTTTGATTATCACACCAAAGGCTGGTCGGATGCTGTTGATGGAATCCAAACTCTGAAAGAATCTGTTGAATCCATAAGGCTTCCTGACTTGCATTTACCGCTGCTCAACACTCTGCTTCTACTGAAGAAAGTACAATAGCCTATTGTTTCTTATAGGCCCAAGTGACAGGTCCTAAATCAAGGCTGAAAACATAACCTGCAATAGACTTCTGATCATTAGGGTTGTCGGCCCAATCTGAATAAGTGAAACCAACCAATAAAGGAGTCCCCCCTGAACTGTAATGTATCCCGAACTGAACTATACCACATACATAGCAAAGTATCCTTTTAACTACTTTCTAATGGATTTCATGTGGTGTTTTCATATACCGGGCAACAAGACCAACATCAAAAGAAATATCAGGACGTGTATGAGTCAAGTATAAGAGGTTACCAACTAACTGACGGTACAGGGTGGCATCAATTTTGGGATAGGTGCCAGTAAGCTTGACTCCAGACTGGAAGGGAGAAGGGGTTGGTTTACAATCATCCATGTGAAGGCGACAAAGAAGTTCACAAGAATACTTAGACTAGGAAGGAAAAATTCCTTCATTGGTTTGCAAAACTTAGAGGCCAAGGAAATAGTGAAAAAATCCTAAGTCTGTCATTTTAGTTTTCTTCTTAAGGTTGGTTTTCACATGGTTCAAAAGTTTTGAGTCACTACCAGTAAGGATAAGTTCAACAACATAAAGGAAAAGGATTATGAGTTGGCTTCCTACTTTCTTGGTATAAACATTAGGATCATAATGACATTTAGAGAATTCGATGTTAATAAGAAAGTTGTCAATTTTAGCATACCAAGCTCAGGGAGCTTGCTTAAGACCATAAAGATATTTCTTAAGGCAACAAACAAGGTTAGAGACATTCTGGAGATAGCCATGAGGTTGTTCCATGTAAATTTATTCTTGCAAATATCTGTGCAAGAAGGTGGATTTAACATCTATTTGATGGACCTCCCATTTATGTGAGGCAGCAAGGGAAAGAACAAGGCAGATGGAATTAATTTTCGCTACAGGGGCAAAGGTTTCATTATAGTCAATTCCTTCAACTTGGAAAAATCCTTTGGAAACTAACCAAGCTTTGTGTCTTTCAACACTTCCATCTGATGCATACTTAGTTCTGTAGACCCATTTACATCTGACAAGTTTTCTTCCTTTTGGAAGAGGTACAAGATCCCAAGTATCGTTTTCCATTAAGGAACGATACTCTTCATTCATTGTTGTATCCCAATCTGGATGACCTGAAGCTTCTGCAAATGTCTCTGGATTTGGAGTCTTTGAAACTTGAGCCAAAAGAGAAGAGGCTCATTGGAACTGTGAATGTGTCTGACGTTGATCTGAAGGATCACTGACAAGATCACCAATCGCTTCTCGTGTTGAACAGACCCATCTAGGAAGCGGTGGAATTGGTGTTGGTTTAGGTTCAAAGGACTCATCTGGAGGAAGGTGAGCAGGAGGAGGTGGATTTTCATCCTCACTGTCATCATCTAAAGAAGAAACCAGAATAGGAAGAGAAGAAGACACAATCGTTGAATTAGGCTCGCAGGTCAAGATATTTTCATCAAATTTAACATCTCTTCTAATAATAAATTCATTACAATGTGGTTGAAGAAGTCTATAACCTTTGACATCTTTGGAATAACCAACAAATATACACTTCTCACTTTTAGGCTGCAATGCTTTCCTTTCCTCATTAGGAATGTGAGCCCATGCTATACTGTCAAATACACGGAAGTGACTTACATCTGGTTTAATTTTAGTCCAATCTTCTTTCAGTGTTATACTTTTAAGAGCCTTTGTGGAAGTGCGATTTACTATGTAATTTGCACAATTGATAGCTTTCACCCAATACTTTATATTTAATCCGTTAGATTGGACCATACAATTAGCCATTTCTTTTAATGTGTAGTTCTTGTTAATGTTTATGCCATTATTATAGTTCTTTGCATTTCATTAGATAAGAGCATAATAAGAACAGGATCACTAAGAAATACACATTCACAAGAGACACAACATTTATCCTAGGAAACCCTCTAGGGGAAGAAAACCTAGCAAAAACTTCCTTATCATAAATATCTTATACAATGTTCAAGAGATAACTCAAACCAATACAGAAAGTCCTCCCCAAGAGATGTGTCTCCCTTCTTCTCCTCTCTCCAACTTGTAATTGCAGCTTGCCTCATAAGAGAATGAGCAAGTGAGTGTGTGTTTGAAGTGAGGTGCTAGCCTCCTATTTATATCAGACTGGCACGTGTGAAAGGTCACAACTAGCAGGGTCGACCTCTCACTCTGGGTGGGTAAACCCACCTTTAATTAATTATGGGTCTTCCATTATAACTGTTGGGGCCGACTTCTTATTCTACACTTTGTAATTGTCAGATGACCAATCATGAGAGTTTGGTCTTGCTTAACCACAATTAGCAGGCATGATTAATCATAATGATAGAGGATTAATCCAGTAACAATAATAATAATGACATGATTAATTTTGCAATGGGGATTTAATCCAATAACAAAATAATAATAAGAATGCTCTTAGCCGTTACATTATTTCAACACTCCCCTTATCAAGAAGGGTATTCATCAACAACATCAAGTGGGAGAGGTCTGCGCATCATGAATTTAGGCATCTGGAGGGGGAGTGTTGTCAATATCATCTTGAAATTTTTTTTAGCACATTTACGAGTCATTGTAAGTTTTCTTCATCAGCAACATCACATCATTCCTCAAAGAATGCTATCATCATCACCGCACATCAAATATGTATCGATTGAAATGATACCTCATCACAACAACACTAGGTTGGAACATCACGGTACTACACTAGCTCAATGTCCACGGTAGTTAATTTGGTAGCTTTCAGTGTCAGATCCACATCTTGCTAGATCAACAACTAGGTCATAAACAAGTAATATCATCATCTTGCTTTACGTATGACAATTAGGTCAGAAGAAAGGTACGCATCTCATTTTTCTTTACGTATGACAAATAGGTCAGAAGAAAGGAGTCATATTGTTTTACGTCTAACAGTTAGGTCAGAATCAAGGAACACATTATCATCTTGTTTTACGTCTAACTACTAGGTCATAAGCAATGAACACATCATCTTCTTGATTTATGTCTAACAACTTGGTCAGAAGTATGACTCATCTTAACTCATCTTGCTTTATGTCTAATAGCGAGGTTAGAAACAAGGATCACACATCGTCATGCTTTACATCTAGCAGTGAGGTCGAGGAAGCATGACTCATCTTTCTTTACGTCCTATGAAGGTGAAACAAAGGATCCACCGCGGTAGTCATGCTTTCACGATCTATAGCGAATTGAAACATGACTCATCTTACTACGATACAACGGTGAGGTCGAGCAAAGTCACCTGGCGTCATGCTTCGTCTAACGGTCGGGAAGTATGACTCATCTTGCTACGTCTAACGGTGGTCGGAAGCAAGAACATCTACCCTTCGGGGAAGGTCCTTTCGGGACAATACCAAGCTTATCACCGAGAAGTGTTCCAAACTTTACGGGATAAGGGCTTAGATTATCATCAACAACTGTTCATCTGTGCTAATGTCTTTGGAGCTTCAAGGCTCCTCTGCTTCATGTCGCGGATGAAATGATAAGCGGATCTATGTTATGACACGGCCGTGGAACACATGATTATCTGTCATTTTAATGAAGCTTTGATTGTCACATAGAATCACATGAGTTCTTCTGTCATCTCCAAATCAAAATGGGCACATTCGACTAACTTTTGAGCCATATAGCTTCGCTGACTAGCGGAGAACATCGCGACAGTAGCCTCTGCCCATTTGTGCTAAAATGCTAGATTGCTTCCTACTCGCCCGCGAGATCATGGTTGATCCCAAATTGAAATAGCATCATGAAGTGCTCTTTCTACTGTCGATAGCTTCACCTTGATCTGCATCATTATATCCACTCGGTGTGAAGTCATGATCTCCATCATAGTTGAGACCATAATCCATTCAGCACCTTTAAATTACCTCATCACATGTTTTGTAGCCACTAAATGAACACGTGTGTGCTCTACCAGAAACTGATTCAAATTGTTCAGCACAAAAGATAAATGTCTGATACGGTGTTAAAATTCAGTGCATCGCGATCAATAATCTGTCATTAAGTGACATCTATCAAATCGGCGAAGTAATGGAATATTATGAAGCAAAACTTCGCTACATGGGAGTATTCTTGGACTTGCATTCCTGCATGTCGAATCTCTTTAAGATTTCACGTATGGCCTTACGGTTAAAAGGAAGATTCTTTAGGACTTTGCAGCTACCTCAAGACCTAAGAAATTTTGCATTAGGCCAAGGTCTTTCCATTTCAAATTAGAAGCAGGTCTCTATTCACGGTGGTGGAAGAGTGAGCTTTTCCTTCTCAGTTAAGAATAAAATCATCCATGGAGTAATAGTATTCTTCAGTTCCTCTCCATGATCTTGAAGTAGAGATTTGAATCGCTTTACTCTGGTAAAGCCCAAGCTTGTCAGCTATCTCGACCATACCGAGCTTCAGGAGCTTGTACAATCATTCAGGCTTTCTTCAATGTCCGATGAGGACATTAGAACTTCGTGTAGCACTCAATCCTTAGGTTGATCTACTATACACTTCATCTTCCCATTAACACCATTTAAGAAAGGATTATTCTTCCCATCCATAAAGTGCGGCTTGCATTTCATCTTAGCGTGAAGAGCTATAATGTTCACGATGGAGAATTATGTCGGCCTGAGGCGAATACCTCTTCATAGTCGATTCCTTCCTTAAGGAAAATCCATGAGAAACAAATCTTGCTTTATATTTCTCTGAATTCTTCCATCAGCAAACGTAACATCGCTTAGAAGCCATTTTAGTGATGCCGGATCCTTACTTTAGTGCAGAGACTATTTCCCACACATCATTCTTTCTTATGGATTGGAATTCCTCTGTCGCTAGCATTTACCCATTCCGCCCTATACGGATGGCCTCTTGAAAACATGTGGGTTCTTCATCAAATAAATTGCACAACAAAGCCGTGTAAATGGAGAATGACTTTGGTCTCTTCACATTTCTTGTGGTTCCTTCTGGAACACCATACTTCTCTCCATCTACAGATAAGCTCTCTTGTTAAGCAGGGCTTTTCTTTTATGGGAGAAGATCATTTGAAGAGGTTCTTGAACCATGATGTCATGATCTTCGGGGAGTCTCCTCATTGAGAGTATACCTTCCCTTGGGGTTCTGCAGCTCTGGGGAACTTCCCTCATGGATTCTAAAATCCTGGGATTTACAAGTTCCACTTCATACATTTCTTCAAGATGAAATCTTCTTGATTTATTAAGTACAGCTTCTTCATCAAATGTCACACCCCTACTGATCTCAATATGATGATAACCCGGTATATAAACTATTGATAACCTGGTATATAAACTCCGAAGCCCTTGGAGACCTCACAGTACCCAAAAAAATATTCCCTTATTTCCTGAAGGATCCAGCTTGTTTCTTTTCTCTTTTTGTTTATGGATAAATAGCCCGGACAATAGCCAAATATTTTGGTATGGCTTACCTCTGGCTTCTTCGGTGAACATCTCTTGAGATCTGAACCGTGCACTATGGGATAGTCACGATTCGCACATAAATAGATTGCCATAGTTGCTTACGCCCATAAAGCACATAAGGAATATCTTGATGCGTGAATGTCGTAGTCTTCCGACTTCCATTATCTCGTTTTGTTCTTCCTTTGATACGTATTAGTTTGTGGATTATAGGGAGTAGTTAGTTCCTCTTAGTCAGAACATCTCTGCGAAACCTGAACTTCGCCGGGGTATATTCTCCTCCATTATCGACTTTGAGTATCTTAATCTTTCTTCCGAGGAAAGATTCTCTATCAGAGCTTTGAATTCTGAATTTCTTGAATACTTCATCTTTAGATTTTGTGAAATACATCCGGTCTTCCCGAGAATAATCATCAATAAGCATTACCATTATACATACCCATTAATGGGATGATGGCATTGGGCCACACCGCGCTCGAATGGATGAGAGTTCCAATGCTCATACTGCTCTTGTCCCTCTTTGGAAGGGTTCTTGATGTTCTTCCTTAGCATCCATTTGCATATGCCTTCTGATCAACGCCGGGTTCTGGTAACCCTATGACAACTTTGCATATGTAAAGGTAGGCATGAGAAGTTGATATTAGATTAATGTTCTGTGCCAAAGTTCGCATGGGTTTTTGATGGCATGGGTCATAACAGTTTATGGGTGACCCTTCGAACTATAAACCATTTTCTTCACTTAGATGGCGATTGCTTCATTTAAAGGTTTCTCCTTAGCCCACATAAGAACTTCTCCATCTATGAAGCAACTCTATAGCCTTTCTTGTCTAAAGTTGATATGGAGTAAGTTCTTTAGGCCGTTACATGGAGTACGTCCTTCATTGTTATTTAGTTTTCTTAATCTAGCTTGTAATTTGATTCTCTATTCCATGATGGGATATTGAAGTAATCATCTCCAAGAGTTACTTCTGAGAAAACTTATTTTGAAATACAAAGAGAGTATTTTCTTACGATCCTTATGCTTTGATGCCGTATCAATGAGCCATGTCCCTCGGGTGTCTGAATCCAGGAAGAGGTGAGATCAAGACATGGTCCTTAATCATCTTCATAGGTGGTTCTTCATCTTCGACAATGTGAGCATGTTGCCTTTTGTGCTTTCTGTTGGCATATTCTCTTCTAAGCGGACAATTGTTCTCCTTACGTCCATCTGCTCCTATTGATGGCATTGTATAGATGAAGATCATCCCTTGCGTTGTCCTTTCTTACGAAAATTTCTTCAGATGAGATTCTTGGATTTGTTGAACTTGTTTGATGGTTTACTTGGGTTCTTTGTAGAGATTCCCTGTTTAGTAGGGTTTCTTCCTTCCTCCTTTGTATGGTAGCTAGGGCTTGATCGTAAGTCCCTTGCTAGTAGTGCTCCACGGTTGGTTACCCTTGTCTCTTCTTGGGTGCATTCTTCCCATGGACTATCAAAATTTACAGCTAGTTTTCCTTTTCTTGGCCGGGGATGAGCATCCCAAGATCATGAGACCATTTAGAGATTAGTTATTACAAATTAGTCTTGATGGAGTAGTGTCTCCAATGTCTTTCAGTTGTTCTTTTATTTCGGAGATTGGGAGAAATATTCTTGAATCATTTCTCGCTACGCATCTTGGTGACTATTTCAAGCTGAGTTAGGATTCATCTTAATTGATGTTTCCTTCATATAGTTTGTGTAGAGCATCAAACATCTCCTTCGAGGGTTTCTTGTTGATACATGCGGGATGGTGGTCTTTGATTGAATCTGTGATGATTCTCTAAATACGATCGAGGTCAGCCACGTCTTGGCTTTCTCTACGGCATCTTTAGCTTCCTCCACTTCTTCGATAAATCTTGATAGGTGATTCTCTGCAAGGATCAAGCCGATCCTACACTTTAAGCTTGAGAAGTTGTATGCATGCCTTCTAATTTCTCAATAAACCGTTAGCATAGACATCTTGTACTTTTGGCAACAAAATAACCAAGAATTGAAAGTGCTCGAATCAAATTTTGACCTTACCGGAGGTGCGCTTGGCTAAGGCGAATAGCTTTGGTGTCCCTCCAGTTATGAAAATACAAATTTACCGATCAAATCTTATGCGGATTTACGAATTTGGTACTTAGGGTACTCAGTACTTCTAGTGCCGAATACTTTGGTTTTAAATTTACTTCTAGTACTTTCTGGTGAAACTAGGGTTTTCACTTTTCAGGAGAGATCAACCAACTGAGAAAGGTCTTTGGCTCTAGGTGCCAAATTGATGGATTGGGGGAGGCAACTTTCCTGGGAGGTTAGGAAAATACTCACTTTTACCAAAACCCTAATTTTGGAGTGCCAGTAGCGGTGGCGTTTTTCCTCTTATAAATTGTACTTCCTTGAGGTTGGCTCACGATACCATGTTAATGTTTATGCCATTATTATAGTTCTTTGCATTTCATTAGATAAGAGCATAATAAGAACATGATCGAAATACACATTCACAAGAACACAACATTTATCCTAGGAAACCCTCTGGGAGAAGAAAACCCAACAAAACTTAGTATCATAAATATTCAAACATACAATGTTCAAGAGATAACTCAAACCAATATGAAGTCCTCCCAGAGATTATTACCCTTCTTCTCCTCTCAACTTGTAATTGCAGCTTGCCTCATGAGAATGAGCAAGTGAGTTGTTATTTGAAGTGAGGTGCTAGCCTCTGTTATATGAGACTAGCAGATGTGAAGATCCTGTGGCGGTAAGCCTCTCACTCTGGGTCATTTAAACCCACCTTTAATTAGTCTGGGTCTTCCATTATAAGCTGTTGGGAGCCGACTTCTTAATGCACTTTATGTGTCAGATGACCCGATCCATAAAGGGATTTGGTGTATATACAATGCCAGGCATGATTAATTCTCAATGGGATTAATCAGTAACAATAGTATTAATAATGACATGATTAATGTAGTAGAGTTTAATCCAATAACAAAATAATAATAAGAATGCTCTTAGTTGTTATTATTTCAACAATTCTTTCTTTCTCTCAACAACACCATTTTCTTGTGTGAATTGTGTATGGAATAATGTGTTGCGTTGGATGCTGTGTGTAGTGCAATGGCATGAAATTATTGTTCACATATTAGTCTCAAATTATCTGTTCTTAACCTTTGAATTAGATGTCCAGATTGCTTTTCTACAAAGGCCTTGTAGGCCAAAACTGCTCTTAAGTTTTAAGAAGTAAAACTTAAAAGTAAGAATGCGGAAAAGTCATCAATGAAAGAGGATGAAATAATTGCACTATAAAAGAAGGGTAGAAAGTGGACCACACAAATCCGCAGTGAACAAGGCGTAAAGGGCTCGAGGCATGCCAAAGGGCATGTTTTGTCAAAATTGTCCCAATGATGTTTTAGAGGAACATAGCAAGCACAAACACCATATCTGCATGAAACTAGAGGAAGGTCGGTCACCATATGTTGATTACATAGTTCTTTTGTGGGTGATAGTTTTAGATAACAAACGCTCATGCACCAAAGTTTGCCTCAAGTCATCACTATGAGCAGCAAGTTTGCTCAAGTCATCGCTATGAGCAACAAAAACTGATGAAAAAGATGATGACCCAAAGTTGTCAAACTTGTACAACCTGGTAATATCATCAACAATTCTAGTTGCAAGAACATGCTTAGGATCTTTTAGATCCTTGATTAGAACTTGGTGAGGTGAAAAGACTACGATTTTACCTTCACTTGAATGAGTGGTTTGATATACTGATAGAAGTTTGCAAGAAAGACTTGGAACACGTAATACATCATTGAAATGACCATTATCTACTTGAACTGTTTCGGATCCCACAACACTAAGAGATCTATCATCACCAACAAATATTTTCTTGGTGTTACATTCATTTAGAGCAAAAAATATGTCTTTATCGCTAGCCATATGATAAGATGCTCCATAATCAATAAGCCACTCATTAGAAGAAGAAGTAGAAGTTGTATTAAAGGAGAAACCAGAAGCAGAAAGTGCACGTCCATGAGAAGAAGAAGAAGAAGTAGAATCAATGTTGATGTTGTACTTATTCATTGTTGCCTCTAAAACTGCCATCTTCTTGAAACATTTGGACTCATCATGACCATATTTATCGCAAAAGTTGTAATGTCTGTCAGTCTTCTTATTTTTATATTTTGCTCCTTTGTAACCATTAGGAGCTGATGCTGTTTGAGTGGGTTTGGGACCCTTATGTTGCTTGTTGTTGTAGTGAGGATGTTGCTTCTCGGGATTCTTGGGTTTATCTTTTTGTCGGGCGATTAAGGCTTTGTTGGAGGTACCTGCAGTGCTAATCACTCCAAATTGTGCAAGCTTATCTTCCTCTCTGATCAAAGCAGCACAAAAGAACTCAAGAGTGGGTTTTTGATAAGCTTTCCCCATAGCCTCTCTCATGACATACAAGGTAGATACAAACATAGAATATGCACTACCTAGCTTAGAAAGAATAAGATAGATGCAACACTCTTCCGCCATCTTTATCTCACATTCTTCACATAAAATTCTAAGTGTTTTAAACTTAGATAGATAGTCTCCAATGCAAGAAAAATCACTTGGACTTAAAGTCGGTACTTGATTTTCTAATTGTTGTGCTCGAATAATATCGAGTTTACCAAACATAGATTCAATTTTTTCCCAAGCTTCATCAAGGTCATCAATTTCTTTAAGGTGGAACCTTAAATCAGGAGAAATGGACATTCCAATTATTAGTCCACATGTTTCGTCACTTTTGTTAGCCCATTTGACTTTCTTATCATCATGAGTGGGTTTATTTTCCTTTCCCAAGGTAATCTGGTACAAGCCTTTACTTCTTAATAAATATTCCATATGATATTTCGATTGGAAGTAGTTGGTGTTGGTAAGCAAAATATTACTAGAAGAAGTCATATTAAATATGTAAATAATATGGATTTAAAAAATGAAATTGATGATCTGGATGGAAAGATCTCGAAAAATTAGGCAGTTTTAAAAAAACGACACTAAAAATAGACTTCGGATGTGAAAGTTATACCCTTTTTAAAAAAGACATAAACGATAACCAAATGACCACGTGGTGGTGTAAGTTGTTTTATGAAGTGACCCATTTTTATAAAGAGAAGTGGGGATCAATTTTACAATGAGGTTACTTTATAGAAGAAAAACAAGAGACTTGAATTCAAGACCTCTTACTTAATAAGACAACTTTTAACCAAATGGACTAGCAAAACATATTGTATTGTTTAGCTAGAGGATTGGGGTTGATGTTGTTTTTGTTGAAGACGGCCTTGGAGAGCATGTTGAAAAAAAACTCTTTTCACACAAGAAGAAATTTCGCTTCTCAATGACAACTAGGGTTAAATCTCAGTTAGCTTACCCGGAAAATACACATTTTCCTATCTGTTTCTGATTTTCCGAGATTGAACAGGGCATGGGACAAAGAGCATACGCAGATCTAAAAGAGTAGAAACCTGAAAAAAAACAATATAAAACCAAAATATAACCAAAATAATACTTTGCAAAAAAATTAAAAATGGCGTATTCAGGCTTTATACCTCTAGATCTTACTAAAATGGTCGTATCTTGGGCAAACATAAACCTTTTCGAGTGAAACGAAAATTTTTCCTAAATGAAATGAACGTTGTAGACACAATGGAACAATTCTCTCAACCCATAAATGTACAGAAATGGCAGAAAATGAATATGAGGCAAATCGGCTTCACGATCTCGATCTACAACAAGAGCGGGTCTTCAAACATGCTCTTATACCATGTTCGAAAACACAGGTATTCCTATAGAGGACGAACACCTTCAGTAACCACTCACATAACCAGATCAAAGATAAACACACCGATGTTTTGACATGGTAAAACCCCTACGGGGAAAGATCCACGACCCCAACCAACACGACCACTTGGAGCAGTTTATTAATGTAAAAGAAAAAGATTACAGAGAGATTTTACAGGAGAGTTTCTCACATTCAATCATCGACAAATGACCCTCCATGCTCTTTAAATAGATATCATGGACCAATTGGGTGTTAAGCCATAGATCAATGGTCATTAAGATCAAGGAGAATGTGAACCATCAGATCACTTTATGTCGCGAACATGTTGTGACCGTCAGATTTCCTAACTACAAATGCATCCTAATGCATACTAAAGATTCGTCCGCATTGAGATTCACAGTGTTCAAATTTTAGGTACACATCATGAATTCACCCTTAAAGTTTGAAATCACCTTTAAAATTAGTTTCAATTCTGACATGATGTGACGATTATACATATCATCTACCTTGTTGTAACTAACTCTACTGTGATCCAAATATCGACAATCATTTAACAATACCTTATCAATTATTGTTTATGCCCACACTTGACTTGACATCCTTGTTCAAATTCTATTCTTTATTTATTTATTTATTCTTGAGGCGATATCTTTGAAACAAAAGGAGCTTGAAGTGGTTGGTGCCTCTGAATGGTGTCTATTGCCACCATTTAATCCACCTATGATATGTTGTACAAGTCTTGGAAGGGTGTATTTGATGGTAGATTCTTGTCTAAATGTTATGCCTCAACGAATAGCCTCAACCCTTACTCTTTTATTGTTATTAACTAACACATTTGAAATTGGTGTCCAAGAACTATAATGTATTTGAACATATTGAAGAAAATGCTTAAGACAAAAATATGATTGATTGGTACAAATTATTATAAATAATGGTTATTGGAACGGAAGTATGGAGGTTAATATCGTGAATTTGGTTTAGTTGCAGGCGTCAATTGGGGGTTTCAAACCCATAACTTAACGTAAGAACTCAGATTGGACAATTCTAAGTGTGTATACCTTGGCAAGTATTTGGCCCTTTTGAATGGTTGGATCTCAATTTTTTTGGGGGGAAATTTTGTAACTTTAAAAGTTTTGTTGGGATATTTGTAATTTTTCTATAGCCTTGTGAATTTATTGTATCTCTAATAAGAGATGTCTTGAGTAGAATATTATGTTGATGCAAATCTTATCTCTAATAATAAATGTCTTGATTAGAATATTGTGTTGATGTAAATGTTAGTAATGGTCCTTTCAGATTAGTTTCCTGGTAAAGAGTTTGCTTGAAGGTAATAATATGTTTCCTAGTAAAGAGTTTGCTTGAAGGTGACAATATGTTGGAATTAGCCTTTAGTTAAGCCATCATTAGTTTTATTTCTCAGCGAAAAATGACAATATGTTTATTAGTAAAGAGTTTGCGTGAAGATAACAATATGTTGGAATTGGCCTTCAGTTAAGCCATCATTGGTTTTATTTCTCAGTGGAAAACAAGGAGTGAGACAACTATATAGAGTATTTTAAAACTTGTTTCCAATCAAAACTCTATTAACCGCAACAATCGGTTTTAGATTTCCATTTTATTCATGAAGAAATCTAAATATTCTATTTTTTGAGTAGATAATTATCGCCAAAATCTAGTTACATAATTTTTTGTGAAATTGTAATTTTTTTTTTGTTGAAATTACATTTCTAAAAATGTATGGATTTTAAATTTTTAACGAGACATCTTTTTTTACAAGAACACCCCTTATATTTTGTCCAGAGTCAGAGACTTAAACTCATGGGACATGTCACTCTGAGGATTCCTGGTTAGATGCCAAAAACACCCACCCTAAGAATCAAACCTGGCCCAATGATGGAAAACTCCCACTGATTAACCATTGGACCACAACTCAACCAACAAATTTTTAACAAGATTTTAAGCAAAATTAGTAAAAAAATGTGAGCAAAATAACTAAAAATAGTATTTAAATTACATTTTCTCCTTTTCTTTGACTAATTGCTTCAAAATGTTTCATAAGGTGATGGATGTCCTTGTCTTTGATGCACTTGCCCATGGCATGGTGCTATAGAGCATGCGTTTAATTATACTATTGTATTCACTTATTTTTAATTATGCTTCTAACATTATGCATACTACGTTTAATTATTTGGTAATTAAATATTTTACAAGTTCTCTATTTATCTTTTGAGATGATGTTGTTGGCAACGATGGAGATTGTTGTTTTCTATTTATTGTCACAATTAATATAGAAATACTTGTTTGTGTCTTAAAATAGTTGTACTTGTTTGTGTCGTGACTACTTTTTTTTTTTTTTTTTTCCTGATGTACAAAGACATGCCTGTTCTCCAACTAATTTCAACATAAATATGCACAGGTTTTGGTTCTTCCATGAAAGTAATTGTGTTTTCTATAAAATTTCTTAAAAATCTTGACAAGCATAGTGACTTGTTTGAAATGTTTCTCAGTATTCCATGTTGATATACTATTCTTATCTCCTTTCGTGGGCTTTTCTCTTTGTACATCTTTTCAAAGTCTCAAAACATGGAAGATTAGATAATTAATGAAGTATCGATAATCTAATGAGAAATGGAATAAGTGCATGCAAAATTGATCTCTAGCCTACAATCTCCAAAGGTGCCCTGTGAACTTTAAGTTGAGCACACCGTTTTGTTATGTGAGCTTGAAGGTTACAAGTTTTAATATAACTTCAATTATTGAAGCTTAATTTTTTAATCAAAACTTCATTAATGAAGAGTTAATTTCTTATCAAAACTTCATTGTTTGTTGAAGGCCGCAAATTTAGACATAACATCCTTTGACATGAAATATAGATACCCAAAACGTCAAAAAAAAAAATTGTTCGACGGGTAAAGAGGAATTCAAATTCCAACCCTGGACTGATGCCTATGGTAGGTGTAGGTGGAACGATGAAGTTTTCAAAAGTTTAGTTTTATATAAAACATTTGTCACTTCAAACAGATGATGTAGATATTTTGCATGGTGGATAAATTGTTGTTATAACTTATATATTGAAAGTTATTTCACAAAATACAAAATCACTTGTTAAATACCAACGTTGATTCAACTTAACCTCATATTTTTTTAAGTATGAAGAGGGATCGAAAAGAAATATAAGCACAAATTGATTGGTGCTTAAATGACCAGGTTTACAAAAGGGACCAAAAAGATATAGGCACGGACCTATTAACACTTAAATAATAAGGATTGAGATGGATATGAATTTAACTAAAAAAATGATAATTGAATTTCATGTGTATTTCTTATAACTCTTGAATTGGTTGGTATTTTCTATTGATGGTCTGAGGCCATGATGGTGAATTTAGGCTCACCGCAGGCCTGCGGGTTTTAATATTCGTTCCTCAAATCATGTTAAGCCCTTTGGATGAAGATTTCGAAGAAGTGAATCATGGGGACGATGTTTCCCTATCCCCACCTCTATGTTCGGGTCCCACTAAGAATTGGTAGAGCTATTGTGCAATAATAAGATCTTAAATGATGAGAAAGGTTTAGATAGCATGGTTTCTATTCAAATCAAATATAAGATGGGTGGACAATATGCAAGGGAAGAGGAAAGTCTAGAAGAGTTTCAAAGGTACTCATTTGGAGGAGTAAGGGAGGAAAAGGGAATTTTGTTTCAGTCTTCTTGAGATGAAAAATTAGGGTTACAATCCCTTGGTGCTTCATCTGAAAGGGTAACCAATGGTTTAGTCCAAATAACTATTCTTCCTTTTGGTAAAATCAGAGATAAGATGAGTTCAGATTAGAGCAAAGAAGAGCCTCTATCCAAGAAGAGTGGAAATGGTAGGAATAATTTTGGTCCATAAGTAAAGGGTGTCCCTAAAACATTTCTAAAAAGAATGTCAATTGGGTGTAGTTGGAGTCACTAAGAGAGAATATTGTTTCCTCCCCTGCCCAGGTTCAAATCCCATTGTGTTGCATGCTTCCTCTTAGTGAGCCAATTGTTGTTGAGATGTTGACCCTAGTCTTGAACCCTAAAGAATCTGAGTTACCCTGGGTACCATCCTCAAAATGATGGGAAGTGTTTGGTGGGCCAAGAAATGTTTTCCATGTTAAAAAAAAACACACGCACAACAAAAACTAAAACAAAACGAAGATACAAAAACAAAAACAATAAAAAACACACTCATAGATTAATAAGGATGGACTAGAGAAAGTATAAATGTTAGCAAGTTTGGATGTAACACTTAATGAAGTGGAAGGGTGTGGAAAAAACAACCTCATATGATCCATAAACGGGAAGCTTATAGCCCACTTGCTTCACCAACACAAATATTGTGCAGAAATTTAATTTTTGATCTCTGTCTCAGTCTTATATATAGTGCTTGGTCTGCAGAAAGACCACTAGGCCTTTGTCCTCTGTGTAGCTCTTTAATCTCTCTTCTTTGTCTACTGCAAAGAAGAATTGTCTCAATAGGCTTATGTTTTCTATCTTGTCTATCTGTTTCATTTAGTTGTTCAAGATTGTGTAATATCAACACTCAATAAAATTCCAGGTTAACTTCATGCAAAACTATTTCAATGTCATCCACATGATTGAAGGGAGGAACGAATTTCCTAGCACAGTCACTATTTAGAAATAGCAATCGGTCGAGTGCATTTCTTTTATGCAAACTATATTATATTTCAATTAATGTAATTTCAATTATATTTAGACCGGGGTCACAACACTGTGTGCTTCCAAGCCAACCAAATTAGTGTAGTTGCAATTTCAATTACATTCAATCGAGGTCGCAACACTATATGCTTCTAGGCCAATTGAATTAGATTGGCCTGCTTTCATTTCTTGCAAATTTCCACTCAACTAGGGGGCATTTTGTTCATACTTATCTATTATAAGTCTGAAGAAGAGCATGAGCAACACTTGAGTATGGTGCTACAAGTATCGATGGAACATTAGTTGTATGCCAAGTTGATAAAGTGCTCATTTTATCAGAGGCAAATTCATTATTTGGGCCATATTATTTTAGAGGAAGGGATAACGGTGGACCCTGAGAAGATAGAAGCCATTAGAGGATGGCCAACACCAAAGAATGTCTCAGAGGTGAAATCATTCATGGGACTTGTAGGAAATTATAGAATATCCATTGAAGGTTTTTTCAAAGATTTCACACCCAATCACTTCTTTGCAAAAGAAAGGTGTGAAATTTGAGTGGACCTACGAACGTGATGAAAGATTTCAACACTTGAAGAATGTATTGACAAGTGCACCAATATTGAAGATTGTTGATCCAAATGAGGATTTTATTGTGCGCATTGATCCATGCAAGGAAGGGCTCGGTGGAGTTTTGACCATAAATGGACATGTTATATGCTACGAGTCAAGGAAGTTGAAGGAATACAAGAGAGACACTATGGCACACATGACTTAGAGTTGGAAACCATAGTTCATGCCTTAAAGATGTGGAACAATTATCTTATGGGAAAAATATTTGAGTTGAGGACAAACTATGGTGGTCTAAAATATTTGTTTGGACAATGAACTTTGAGTGTGAGACAAACTAGATCGATGGAATTCCTCAATGAGCATGACTTTGATATAAAGCATATCAAAGGAAAAGAGAACAAGGTGACCGATGCAATCAACAAGAGAGTGCATGAGATGCATGCTACAACCATTAGCATGTAGAAGTATGATTTGAAAGACAAAATTTTGGAAGTTGAAACGTCAGATCAACATTGCAAGGTAATTTCAACAAAAAAATAAATATTATGAGCTAAGAGAGGATGGAATCCTCATGTACAGGGGCAGAGTATATGTGCCTAAAACTCAGGAGATGAAAAATATGGTGCTAAGACAAATGCATAGTGTGACTTATGCGTGACACCCAAGATACCAGAAAACAATTATCGCTGTAAAGAGCCAATATTTTGGGCCAAGTATGAAAAAGGTGGTGGTTGATTATATAGCCAGATGTCTAGAATGTCATAAGGTAAAGGTTGAGCACATACATCCAACTGGATTGCTACAACCATTTCCCATTCCTGAGTGGAAATGGGAAGTTGTGAAAATTGATTTTATTACCAAGCTACTCATAACAATGAAGCAACATGATTCCATCATGGTGGTGGTGGATAAGGTTACTAAAGCTGCTCATTTTATTTCAGTGAAGATAACTCACAAGGAAACTAACATTGCAGAGATTTACATGAGGGAAATTTCTAGGCTACATGGTGCGCCTAAGGCAATTGTTTCTGACAAAGATCCCAAATTCACATCAAATTTATGGAAAGGTTTATTTAAAGGATTTGGGACAAATCTAAATTTTAGCACAACATATCACCCATAATCAAATGGGAAAACAAAGAGAGTCAATCAGGCGATTGAGGATATGTTGAACCATCAAAATGGGAATATTATCTACATTTAGTTGAATTTTCTTATAATAATGGGTATCACACATCTTTGAAGATGATCCCATTTGAAGCATTATATGGTAGACAGTGAAACACACCAGTGACATGGGAAAATTCAATAGATAGAGAAATGGTTGGGCCAGAATTTTTCAAGGAAATGGAAGAACATATTGTGAAAATAAAACAGCATTTAAAGGTTGCTTAGGACATGTAGAAAAGTTATGTAGACAAAGGCAGAACACATAAAGAATTCAAAGTGGGTCAGCATGTCTTCTTGAAAGTGAAAGCTTATAAGAGTTCACTTAAATTGGGGAGCTTCCCAAAACTGGCAACAAGATATTGTGGACCATTTGAAATCATGAAGAGGGTTGGTCATGTTGCATACATGCTTGCATTGCCTGCATCCATGTGTAATCATAATTTATTCCACTTTTCTTTGCTTAAAAAGTATGTGCCTGATGCTAATCATGTAATTGATTGGAATGTGATCTAGGTGGAGCACGAGGGTGACTTCCAGGTCCAATTGGTGTTCATATTGGACCAGAAGATCAAGGTGCTTCATAATCGATCCATTAAGTTGGTAAAAGTCCAATGGACATGTTATGGTCATGAGGATGCAACATGGGAGCATGAGGATGCCATGCAAGAGGTGTACCTACATATTTTTGGAGCTTTTTTAAGAATTTTGTTTGCACATCTGTATATAATGCACTAGGACAATGCATAAATAAGGGGGAGGGGAATATAATACCCGCAAGCTAAACCC
This sequence comes from Picea sitchensis, assembly GCA_010110895.2. NCBI lineage: Eukaryota > Viridiplantae > Streptophyta > Pinopsida > Pinales > Pinaceae > Picea > Picea sitchensis. The sequence continues at coordinate 373,780 of SNQJ01S0000326.1, read as the reverse complement.
CAAGTTGTAAATGTACATACATTTTATAGGATGGTGAGCTAGGATGTTTGGGCCAAAGTGCCTTTGTATATATGTTTTGAGGCCAGAGTGCCTATGTGATTAGGCCAGGGAGCCTATGTGTTGAAAGGTCATTGAGCCTAACATTGTAAATTTTATCACTCAGATATATTAATAAAATACATCACTACTGCAGACCAAGTTAGACGAAAGAGTATGTGGGGCTAGGAATCCACGAGAGGGAAAGGGGATAAGTCAAGGGGGATAAAGCCAAGGGAATATAATAATATATTCCTAAAGTCCTAAGTCTTATGATATAATTTTATCCTAAGTTCCTAAGTGGAGAAACAAATTACCAAGTGGGGGGGGGGGGAGGGAATGAATTATCTGAGTGCCAAGTTTCAAAAAGGTAACATGCATATATAAGGTTGGGAATTTAGTGTAATTCCACCCATGCTTTCCCTTCCATTCTTCCATGCCATCATTCATACCATTTCCTGGACACTGTAAGATGGAGAGATGTTGTTACTCTGTAAATCCTTGGTGGTTTGGGTTGAAGAAGCAGGTTGTCAATCTCGTGGAGCATTCTCTTTGGGTGAGAGAATTATTGGGAATAGGTTTCCCTGTGTGTTGGCTTAGTGGGTCTTTTAAATCTTGGAGAAACCTTGTGTTCGAAGTGCCATAATGCTATGGGAATTGTTGACCAACCTGCTGTTGAAGCCCTAGAAGGGAAGTGGGACAATCGAAGGAATGTGGAGCAGTGAAGGGGTACACTTCCTTGGGTGGGACAAGTTGTGGGAAATGAGAGGCTGTGAGGTGGGATTGTTGCTAGAGTTGGTGCCATTGGCCTTGTCCTGAGTTTCTGCAATATGTCAGACCTTAGTTTGGCTTAGGTATCCTTTTCCCTGGTGGAGTCATAGCTCCAATTCATGGTTGACCTACTGTTGAGAGTGCATGAACAACAAATTCTACGACCGGGAGTAACGTTTGAGGTTTGTAGTCAGTCAATGATTTTAATTAAAAGATAAGTGTCAAGTAACGCTTTGAGGTTTGTAGTCACGATTTTAATTAAAAGATAAGTGTCCTTTTATGTGGTTATGATGATTTTTTGTGTGGTTAATTATGTTAACTATGTTGTGGTTTAATTGTACATATTCATGCATGTATTATATACGTGCTATAAGGTCAATCTTTTAGTTTGTAGGCATCCTTTTCCTGGTGATTTATAGTCTATTTCTGTCACCTACCCCGCTGTTGAGAGTGCATGAACAACAGAGTCTACGACTAGGAGTAACGTTTGAAGTTTGTAGCCAGTCAATGATTTTAATTAAAAGATAAGTGTCCTTCTATGTGGTTATGATGTTTTTTTTGTGTGGTTAACTATGTTAACTATGTTGTGGTTTTTTGTGCATATTCATGCAGGTATTATATGTTGTTAGGACTACATAATTGGGTTCATATGATGGACATATTAATTATTTATTGGTATAAGAGAATTAATGGGCGAAATTGAAGAAAATTCAGAAATTCATTGATTGTTAGAAGTCGGGTTTTTAGTGATGGTGCCCAGGTGAGGTCTTCGGTACATTACAAGAACGAGTTGAACCCTCAACGACAAAGGCATCCCCTTGAAGACACAATATTCTCTTATTGATATTTGTTTAGATACAAGATCTACTCAACCTTGCTCTGATACCAAATGTAGAAAAACTGAACCTAAAATGAGAGAAAAGACAAAATTAAAACATGAAGTAAAACCATGGCAATCACATATAGTACACATAGATTTACCATGGAAATCCTTAACCGAGAAAACCAACAATGCTTGAGAGACTCTCACTCTTATGTTGTTTTATTCATTCACTGAATAAAGAGTTACATGACTAACCTTGGTCCACACCTAAGACCAATTCATCATCCTACTCCCTTACTTTATTATAAGAACAACTCTACGACCATTCAACTTCCTCTTCATGACCATTACACTTTCATTCAACTAACTCAGAGTGTGCCTATTACATAATTCCATATTTATATGAATATTCTACATGTAAAATCCTAATTTATGGTACCCAAAATGATTACGGATCCATGAAGATGATTGGCCATGATCACGTAACTCTTGGGATTCTATCATTGGTTTCGATCACCAATCAAATACTAGTTGGTTACCAATCGACCATCTAGTTGAAAACCTTTCAACCTCCAGTCAGCTACCAATCAACCATCTACTAAACTAACTTGTCGACCTCTAGTTGAATAACTTGTCGACCATCGATTTGACTTAATCGTTAAGTTGATCAATCACACATTTGATCATCCTCAACTAGCCAATTGATTGACTGAGTTTTCATTGCAAAGAATATAACATCCCAACAACATCATGGGTGAAAGGCTCCATGTGCATAATAGTTCCCAAATATGCAATATTGGATGTGGGTGGCCTTTAAAGCATGTCCACCAACTTATTAGTGCTTCCCTTCTTATACTTTATGACTAGATGAAATTGTTGCTAAAACCCCATCCACTTGTAATTTCTGGTTTGTTGAAGCTTACTTTGGGCCTGCAAATACCACAGTGGTTGGTGATCAGTGTGGATAGTGGTTTCCTTGCCCATCAGAAAGTGCTTTCACTTCTTAACAACTTGAACCAGGGAATAAAGTTCCTTATCATAGGTAGGGTAGTTTAAGACTCCCCCGTGAAACATTTTAGAATGATAGCATATCGGCATAGCTCATTGATTCAAAATTACTCCCATAGCATGGACACTTGCATTTTTCTCCACTTCAAAAGGATTTTTTAAGTTAGGTAATGTGAGAACTAGTGCTTGAATGATATTTCATTTTAGCTCATCAAAATATTTCTATTGATTCTTTCCCCATTGGAAACTCTTACCACTCATTGTTATGGCGTGGAGTGGTGCAACTACTGCTGAAAATGATGCTACAAAATTACGTAGGCATTGTTCTTCCCCAAAAAAGATCCTAACTTTAGTGACATTAGTAGGAACATGCCACTTCATGATGGCCTCCATATTTGTGGGATCTATCTTGTGTTCCCCTACATCGAACACATACCCCAAATAAACCAATGACTGTTATGACTGCTAAACAAACTAACATTTATTGAGGTTTTCCAACAACTAATTATTTTTCAAAGTCTCCAACACTGGCATGAAATTTGATATGTGCTCCTCCCAAGTAGAGTTATAAACCAATATATCATCCAAATACACTATACAAATGAATCTAAATTGGGATGCAATACATCATTCATAAATCACATAAATGTAGTTGGTGCATTACATAAACCAAAATGCATGACCAACCATTCATACAAACCTTGCCTTGTATTGAAGGCGGTCTTCTAGGTGTCTTCTTATTTAACGTGTACTTGGTGGTATCCCGATTTGAGATCTAGCTTGGTGAAGCACTTGGCATGCTACAATGGGTCTAACAAATCATTGATCCTGGGTAGAGGGTACCAATTCTTGAGTGTGATATTGTTCAAAGTTCTATAGTTGATACACGTTTGCTAAGTCCAATCCTTCTTAGATACTATGATGATAGGTGACCCACAATGTGAGTTTCTTGGTTGAGTAACTCCCTTTTTTAGTAGTTACTACAACTGTTTCTTCACTTTGTCTGCGTCCAAAACAAACTATCTATACAACCTAATATTTGGTAATGTGGAGTCAGACAATAATTGTATCTTGTGCTCCACTTCCCTCTTAGGTGAAAACCCTATAGGCTCCTGGAACACTCCTCTGTACACTTGCAACAACTCCTCCAACTTTTGTTTTTGGTATTTTGCACATCCCTCAAGGGACGCCTTTACTCTTATTCATTCCTCCCTTGGCCGATTTTCTCTTAAGAAAAACAATATATATTTATTACTAGAAATAATGAAAATTTTGACTTGGTTGTAACTTACTACAGAGATATTTGAATTTCCTTTGTGTGTGTTGATGATGAAATACTTCCCATCCTTGATTAGGTAGTACTGGTTTGCTTTTCGCATGAATATCACATCCCTCATATACGTGTAGGGGCTTCCAAATGCTACACCACACACATTAAGGGGTACTACCTCTAATTCCACTTCATCAATAAAATTTTCACTTATAACAAACTTGATCTTACATTGTTTAGTGACTTTGGTATCTACATCCTTACATTGTTTAATGACTTTGGTAGCTTCCACCATTTGTCTTTAATGTGATCATCAATATTGAAATGGTTGCAGTGGTTGTTTGGATCCTTGCACTAATGTTCAATGGCTGTCATCTTCTTGTCTTTTCCTTTCCACTTCTTCTTCCCCTCCTTTGAATCTTCTTGGTGATATTTATGTTTAGAACCACTTGGCTATCCTTTCTAATGGCCCATGTTCTCCATACATTGTGCTTGCACACAAGCCTCATTAAGTGTCAAGGGTTTGAAGAGCATCACTTGCTTTTGCAAATGGCTGTGTACACCCCCCTAAATACTTGAGGAGTACATTTGGATTCTTTGGAGAGATACCCAACATGATTGCCATATTTATGAATTCGATGGTGTACTTTTGCACACTCTTCCCTTGCCTCTTCCTGAAGTGATGCAAATGGATCCATTGGTCCTCTACATACCCTAGAGAGAAGAATTGGGACTTTATGAGGGTTTTAAAATCCTCCCACTTAGTTACTGGTAGATCACCCTCCAACGTAAGTGTCTCTATGTGGCTTTCCCATCAGGTTAGTGCGTGACCCTCTAGTTTCAGTCGAGAAAATGAAATCTTCTACTCTTCATCTATATTATGGACATTGAAATACACTTCTAATTGTTGCAACCAATGATTCAACTTAACAACATTGATCTCACCTTGATAGGGCTCGATGTGCACTTTCACTTTCATTTTGAATAGAGGTTGTGAAGGAGTGATGGCATTTGAACTTGGTTACTCTTTCTTGGGCCCTTTTTTCGACTCCTTTTCTAGGTTTTCACTATTTGTTGATTTCTCATCCGATCCAAATTCTAAGTTAGAGCCAACAACCTTCCTGAAAGGTCCGAACTTGTTTGTTAGCTCTAAACCATCTTGTGCTTTGCCATTAGAAAAATGACTCGAATTCAAATGAAAAAGCTACAGATTCATCACAATATACTTTGAATTAATATTAAAGAATATGTGGTGCAAAGTTGGACATAATCTAAGATAAAAATTCTTGAATTTCTTTCAATTCATTTGAATAATAACTTAAGAAGTTTAATAAAAACAATGATTACTAATTTCCTTAAAATATATTGCTAGATATTTCATAAATAAAAAAATCGAAAAAATTACTCAATGATATTGTAAATTCCTCTTAACACTAAGAAACATGCAAAACTAGACATACAAAGCGACACAAATTTTATTCGATCTTAATTCAACTATGAAGTAACTTTAGAGCAACATCATATTGCATAGTATAATAAGTTGGAAACAAAAAATTTAGGAGTAAAATGCAATAGCAAATTGACCAATTCTAGCTATGCTTGAGGTGTAATATCCAAATTCTAAGCAGTTATTCACCATAGTCTCAAATATTGTGCAAATGAATGAAGAATGTATCATGTCCATGGATTATTATTAGGTGGATGTAGAGAATTCAATAAATTTTTCTAAGGACAAGAAAAAATTTAAGAATGTAAATTTATTTTAAAGTGTAAAAACCTTAGAGGATCTTACTCGTCTTTAATATTCAAACTGTAGAATGTTTGGTGATATTTTTGTAAAAGTTTTCAAATTTCTAAGATTTTCATATTGTTTTTATAAAGCGTATGTTACAATTCAAATTTGTTTCATGAAGCATTGTTGGCCTACCACATGATGGATGCCATCTGAGAATAGAGGCTTCAGAAGGGAAAGCGAGCTCTGTTAGGGTTTGATGATTACTATGTTCTAGCGTTTTTGCATCACGCGACCTTCTCTTGTATCTGTGCATAAGTCGACCCCTCAATGCGAACCTGGTATCATGTCTATGGCTGAAGGGGAGGGGGCATGATCCCCCTCATACCACAATGCGGTAGCCAACGAACCGTCTGGGATGTATGGATTGTGGTCGCCTTTCAAACCACCATTGCAACTAAATAACCAGATCTATCAAGAGGAACTGAACAAGGGAAAGGCAATGGAGGTAGAAGCCAAATATTCCCATCCAAAAGTGACTCGAGCATGGGAACCATGCAAATTCATTCCTTGGGCTTCTGTGACACCAAGTTATGTAGTCAGTTCAGTAAGAGTAGGGGAGAAAAATCAATACATGAGGGAACATGCCCTAATCGACAAATTCCTGAGGCTATGGCCTTCAGAAAGAGATATGATAAAATGGATCAATACTTGGTGGAAACCCAAAGGCCATTATGATCTTCAGTTAGGCTCTAATGGTTTCTTCATTGCAATCTTCCACAATTTGGAAGACAAAGAGAAAATCTTCAAGAATAGACCTTATTTCTTCAACTCGGCCGGTGTCTACCTTAGATATTGGATGGAGCGTTTCAACCTAAAAAAATAAAATTTTAGGTATGCTCCTGTGTGGACCAGACTTTACTCACTCCCACCTGAATTCTGGCTTGGGGAAATCCTAGATGGAATAGGTAATACCCTAGGAATCTATGTTAGAATCTGGAATAGGTAATACCCTAAGAATCTATGTTAGAATCTGGAATAGGTAACACTTCATATGCCAAAATCTGTGTTTATATGAACATTTCAAAGCCTCTACTAGGTTCTATAAGCTTGGAATATCATGATGAGGAATGGATTCAAACCATCGGCTATGAGCATATTCCTTTTAAATGTCAAAATTGACATGATCATGGCCACTTGTTCAGGGATTGTCCTAATAATACCTCCTTGGGTTTGGCAATGGATGCTCTAGAAAAACCCAAATATGGATTCACTAAGGTGCAAGGGAAGATATGATAGAGCCAGAAAAAAAAACCCCTGTTTGAGCCAAACAATCGTCAATGAGCAACTCCTTTGAGATATTGAACCATATTCAGGACTCTCATACGTTTGATGAGATCCCCCATGACTCCAACAAGAAGAATACTCAGGGTTAAGCCAAAGATATCCCATAACCTATCTTGGAGTATATTATACCCTCAATGAACAAGGAATCTCTAGAAGACGATCATATCACAGAACATGGAGGTGATACAAAAATTGAGTTGGATGAGAGGGAGTTCGTCAAAATAGATTTGGTGTGGCTTGAGGAAGCCTATCGTAAGCAAGAACTACAATCCATTCCCTCAAATTAGTCGAGAAAAGTACACAAAGTCTACCTGAACTCCACAATAAGAGCCACCTCTAGGTCTGGAGGAGGGCTTGGAATCCATCCAGATCCGAGGAAGGAGACCCGTAAATCATCAAAAGAAGAAAAAATATGAGGAATAAATTCCACCCAATAGTTAACTTGTGTGGTAGGTAGTTATATGATCAATTCTTGACAGATACAAAAGCTCATTGAGGGATTCTTTCTCTCCCCTCCTCCACCTTCCTCATGAAGATTGTCTCATGGAATATTAGAGGCATTAATGGAAGAACCAAGTAGATGGTTCTTCGAAGTAATATAATAACAGAGAATCTAGACATCCCACTGTTACGGGAAACAAAGTCTGCAGATGTAGCGGTCGAAGAAATTCTCTCCCGGTGCTAGATGAAAATAAACTATGTATATAATGATTCAAAAGGAGCATCAGGGGGATTTTAATTCTATGGAACCCTGCTACGGTCATGCTTGAAAATTTCTACTCCACCAAGTGGACCATCACTGCTTCCTATAGGGAAATAGGGTCAGACAAAGAAGGGGTTATCACCAATGTCTATGGTCCACATGTGCCTTAGGAGAAATAATCCTTCCTCAATAGTTTGATAGATCTAGGAGTACTTGTTGGGAACATGCAATGGATATTAGGAGGGGACTTCAACATAATTCTCTCTTTGGAAGAAAATCTCGGTGGTACTAGAATACTAGATAATGACAATGAGGGTTTCCAGAAGCTGATTGATGCCCTCCACTTGGTTGATATGGAAAACATCAATGGCATTAGTACCTCGTCAAATCAACGATCTGGCTCTCATCAAGTAGCATGTAAGCTTGACAAATTTCTCATTTCAGAACCACTGATGCTAGATGACCTTCTTATGGAGGTTAGTATCCTACCACGATATGGATTTGACCATTGGCCGATTCAATTATGGATCGACTTTGTTAGTTCCCCTCAAAGCAAACCATTTCGGTTTGAAAATTTCTGGTTAAGTAATCTTGATTTTTAAGAGAATGTTGACACCTATTGGGCATACACAACTATATCTCATGGAACTCTCATGTACATATATCAACAAAAGTTACATTTTTTTAAACAACATCTATAGGAATGGAACAAAATTGTGTTTGGCAATATTTTTCAAGCCCATAGGGACTTAGAATAGTGCATGCAGAAGATACAAAGACAACTCATTACTCAAGGCAACTTTGAACCCCCTCAAGCTGAGGAGCGACATCTGAAACAACAGTTGGATGAAATATATGCGTAGGAGGAAACCCTTTGACATAAAAAATCTAGAGTGCAATGGCTTAAGGAAGGAGAGAAGAATTCTAAATTCTTCCACATATCTACGGTCCACCATCGACACATTAACCATACCACAAGGTCGGAAAATGATTAGGGACAACAAATAATGAACCATGAGGGCATGAAGCAGGAAATTCTCAAGTTTTACAGGGAGTTGCTAAAAGAACCTTGTACAGATCCTTGGAAATTGACAAAATAACTCAACACATCCCCTCACTAATCATGGGGGATCAAAATGCGATGCTTCTTAGACCAATATCAATTGAGTAGGTGGATCAAGAAATTAAGGAACTGTTGGTAGGAAAATTCTTGGACCGAATGGTTTTACGACAAATTTCTTTCATCATTGTTGGCACATTGTCCATGAAGAAATATGGCAGTTAGTTGAGGATTCTCACATCTCTCGTGGAGTCCTTTCGGCACTCAACGCCACTTTCCTCACTCTTGTCCCCAAGGAGGAGTGTGTCACTCATTCGAAGCAGTTCACGCCGATTTCTCTATGCAATGTCATCCATAAGATTATTACCAATGTAATGGCTCTAAGACTTAAACCTCTTCTCCATTTTATCGTTTCTAAAGAACAATATGGCTATGTAGAGGGCTGTTAGATCTTGGATAGTGTAATCCTCTCTCATGAGGTAATAAGCTCCCTGAAATCTACTCACACCCCTAGTATGGTCATTAAATTATACCTCTCTAAATATTTTGACAAGCTCAGCTGGTAGTACACAAAATCCCTTCTTCTAGCTTTTAGCTTCAACAATGATTGGGTCAACTAGGTGCTAAACCTCACGTCTTAAGCTTTCTTTTCTATCTTAGTTAATGCCCCCCCCTACAAAACTTTCTCCCCTTCTAAAGGTATCCGTCAAGGGGACCCTCTCTCCCCTTTCCTTTTTGTCATCATGGACGAAGGTTTAAGTCGATACATAAAGGCCTCCATTGCAAATGGTTCTCTCCAAGGACTACCCTTGAATGAAATCCAACCAGATGTTTCTCACAACTAATTTGTGGATGATACCATGATGATGGGATCACCCACAACTAGGGAATCCCTTAAAATACGTAACATCCTGAACAATTTCAACGAGGCCTTGGGTACTTCTATCAGTACTGACAAATCCCAAATCTTATTTTTCAATACCTCTGTAGCCATTCAGACCCATATAGCTCGTATTCTCGGCTTCTCTCGGAGCTCCCTTCCTTCTCTTGGGAAACCCTCATCAACTCCTTGAATCATCATCTCAACTATTAGAATTTTCGCTCTCTCAAATTGGCTAGTCGTCTAGTGCTCCTCAAATCGATGCTTCATGCCATTCTCATTTACCTCTTCTAAGAACTCGCTGCCTCGAAAGCAATGCTTAAAACCATCCACAACATTCAAAGAAAGTTCCTTTGGCAAGGAAATAATGAAGGACGAAAGTGGGCCCCGGTAAAATGGGAAGCTCTTTGCAAACCAAATCTTTCATGCGGTTTAGGATTTCCGGACCTGTGCCTGCTGAATGAGATAATGGGAAGTAAGATATGGTGGTGTTGGTTAAAGCATCCAGATGACCTTTGCTTCCAATTATGGAGATGAAAGTACAGTCCAGGAATAGACGAAACAAAACTCATTAGGTGGAATGACCAGCTTAACTGATCCCTAATATGGAATGTCGCATCGCAAAATCGCACTCTAGTCCAAGAACATGCATTCTAGGAAATTAGAGATGGTTAGGAGACACTCTTTTGGTCAGACTCATGGCAACAAATGCATTCTCTCCAGGAAAAGGAAAGTATGCAGGATATCCACCCTCTTATGTAGCATAGTGGAGGCCTTTGATTAGCATATTTTTGGAAGGATTCTTCTCCCCTCCATTTCTAGAGAGAATGGAAGAGCACACACAGGGATCTCAGTCTGCCCTTGGAATGTAATTTGTGGTAGTGGTAGGACGAGGCAACACTCATGAAAATTCACATTCGACATGGACCAGATATTATGCGTTGGGGACATTCCTCCAAAGGCATCTTCTCAATAAAAGAAGCCTATTCTCTCAAAGCTCAGTTTCACCTTCAACCCAAAGAGAATATATGGCACATCATTTGGAAGGCCAACATTTGGCCAAAAGTAAGTACCTTCCTCTGGTTACTAGTCCAAAATCACATTCTCACTTGGGACAATATCATAAAACGTGGATTCATTGGCCCCTCAACCTGCCCTCTTTGTTTCCAACAAGAGGAATCCATGGAACACCTTCTTAATCAATGCCCTTTCGGTTCCCTCATATGGGATCAAGTTTCTCAGGCAATGCGAACAATAAATAGGCATGATGACAACATCATTACCACTACTGGAAGATGGAGACCTTCAACATTCTAAAACCCAATTCTAAATAGAATTTGGCAATTGCTCCCTGGTTTTGTGGTTTGGCAGAGCTAGAAGGAGAGGAATCAAATAATTTTCCAGTCATAGCAATCTTCTGAATCCCGCATTTGGTTTAAGATCCGTGAAAGTGTACAAGAAACCATCAGATCTCAACAATGGTTAGAGGACGATTTTTCATGTGATCCAAATGAGAAATATATTCTTTATAGTTGGGACCTTGATCTCCAGGCTCAGGTCTTGTTATCCCCAGTTCCTAGTGATAACTAAAGAGATGATGTCTTGAGGTCCTTAGGTTGTAGACATGGAGTACCGAGAGACAACTTGACCAATAGTGTCCACTTGCACAGACATAGACCCACCTCTCCACCACAGTTCCAGGTTCATCACGAGGGTATCCACCACATTAGCTTACTTCCAGAAGACATTGGGTCTTGATCCATGAGGTACAAGCCAGGTATTATGGTGAGTGTCATTTCAATATTTGGGGCATTTGAGTTTGTTGCATTTTAAACTACTTTTGATTATGTAATGTCTTCTTGGAAATTACACTCTTTGCCTTGTTTCACCTTGGTGGTTGACATGGCGCACTAGTAAGGGATAGGTTTGTTGTTGGGATGTCCTCTCGATGATTCATCATGTGATTCCCTACCATGCTTGTCACTTTCCACACTTCATCCCCTCATCTCCTTACCTTTTTGGATTTTTGGGTATATTGACCCAAGAAGGGATTGTCCCTCATTTCATGGGAAGAAGGGGCTGAAGGAAGAGAGGCTTGTAGCTGGAAAAAGACAAAATCCAATCATGAACCTTTTAGATGCTTTCCTAGGGATCCCTAGGAAAATGAAATGTCTCTCATAAGAAACTGACGGGACCTATGAAAAATAACTAACACAAAATGCCAACCAAAGTGGAGCAATTGTGGGAAATGTTTTTCATGCTTAGGTAGAAGCCCCACATTGGATTCAACCTGGAAACATCTTAAAAGAACAAAAGGCAAATAAATGGGCTTGGAAAAAGGTTCCATTGAAAACGAAGGTGCAACACACCCTCTACAAAGGCACCCATAAATGAGACACTGCAATCCCTTGTATGTATTGAACCCCATCCCCAAAAGTCTATCCCCCGTGCATATCATGTTCTCCACATGTCTTAGAGAGGGGTTCACCTGGGAAACACTCCTTGACTTAGGAGACGACTCCCCCAATAGGTCACCTTGTCAACTCTCCCATACCTAAACTTGGAAAATTGCATAGGGTCTTTGAGCACTTGTTTAGTTTGATGATGTGGTTTTTAGGCACATGCTTAGGTGGCCCTTTTATTGACTTGATTTACTTATCATGATGCATTTGAATTGAGATCCTTGGAGGGCATGTTCATTGTCTTTGCAAGACCTTGCTTGATGGACATATTTGGAACAACAAGCCTAGCTTGGGCTTCCTTGAGCCTCGAATCCCATAGGTTGGATACCATGGCCCGCACACCAGACGATGATGACAACCTTTGGAGCCCATAGGAAACCTTGTAGGACCTCACCTATGCCCCTACTAGCCCAACGTTTTGCCTTTGGAGGCCAAAATGTCACATTTGGAAGGCTTGACATATTATGGGTCTAGGGTTTGGGGTGGTGGTGTTGATTGACTTGACACTTGGCATGTTTTGATGGAAGAAGGCATGGCTTGGAGGAGGAAACCTTAGTGCATGAGAGTGAGGCCCTAGAAGGCCCAACAACTTCCATCTTCTACTCCAACGACTTGGAAAAAAATGCCAAAATGTCATCCTTTAGAGGAATGACGTCACATTGGGGTTTTCTTTTGTGCAATTTTTAAATTAAAGTCAAATTACCTTTGTAAAGGGGTAAAGTAAGGGTTGTTGACCCCTAACTTTGTGGTTTACCCTAAAATTAAGTGGACAAACACTTTTAGGAGGATTTGTATAAACAAGGATCACTTCTATTTCATTTTTATCACAACTCTCCCATCTTGGAGAGGATACTTGGCTAAAATTTGCGCGCTATTTGAGAAATTTTGTCTACTCTCTTGCTATGGTTTCTTTGGCTATTGGATGAAGAAGTAAGGTGCTATCTTTCTTAGAGTCTATTTTTTGCTTTTATGGTGGATTTTCTTGGTTAAAATGAGTTTATCTTGTTAATGCTTGGACTAGGTAAGGAATCTTTCATGTTATTGTTTATTTTCTTGGTCACAAGGTTAATTTGCTAAGATTTTGGGGAGTATAAAGGAATACAACCCCACTAAGCCCATCATATTTGTCTTGGAATAATTTGTTACATAAAGGAATACTAGGAGGAGTGAAAGGGTTTACACCCTCCTAGGGTTTTTTCTTAGCTAGACTTGCTTGCCTTGGGGAGTAAAAGGGCTTACACCCCCAAGTAAGTAGCACAACTAGCTCTTTCATTTTTAAAGACTCCATAACCCAATAGTTAAAGGCACCAATCTCTTGCATTGGATAAATAAAATCATTGCATTAGGATACGTAGAATTACAAGATATTGAAATTGTTTAAGTTGGAATATTTCTTGCATGCTAAAAGCTTGTCAAGGCCACTAGGGCGTCTTGTTCCTCCAAGGATTTACTGCTTCTGTAATAATGTTAAGCTACAACCATTAGGTTTGCAACAAATCACTTCATACTTTCTAAATTTTCTCATGTTCTAACCGTCAAATTTTGCTAGAAAGTTGTCAAGTCAATCTACTAGTTATTGTGCTTCTTTTGGGTGGTTTACTTGCAAGTTATGGTGGTTGGAATTTTACGTAGTAACACTTGTTTGCTACAACCATAAGGCTGCAGAAATGTCTCTTCAATACTTACATCAAACAACCTTTAAATGTTGCTAAAGTCTTGTGCTATCATACTTGAGTTTCACTAGTAATTACTAGTTAGTCTCTTGCATATTTACTAGGAATTTTAGTGACTTGTTTAGAAATTATTCCATTTATTTCATTCTTTATTTATATCATTATATACTGCTGCTAATTAGGACAATAAGCTTCACTTGCTTGTCCATTGGATTGTTGGGCTTGTATCTCGTCATTTCTCGTGTCTCGGACATGTATAATCATCTTCTGCAGGTACTCGAGCTCTTGGCGAATTTTGACCACTTCCGAGACTCCTTCCCAAGCCATCCTCCACTTAGAAACTTGACCTACAAGGGCATCACTTCCATCATCTCACTTTTCATCTCATTTCCCCCTAGGGTCACCCGAGACTCCCGCCTTGTGTTGGATTCTTCCTTCACTAAAGCGAGGGGAGGGTTTATATGAGGTGATAGTGGGTAAACTTTCTCACCGTTATCTCCATCTTGTGGATTGGGTCAAGATTTTCCCAACCTACAGTTTGTGAGATAACAGGTCTCAAACCTCATTTGTCCCCCTTCTATGCTTATTCCATTTTCTTAGCAAAGGCCCCCTTAGAGATTTCTTAAAATTAACGTTGATGGAGCCTCAAAAGGGAATCCAGGTGCAACTGGCTTCGATGTTGTTTTCAGAGATGAAAATGGGAATAGTTGCAATATTCTTGTGGGTAGCCTGAGTTATGACTCCAATAAATCGATAGATTTATGGGGCCTTCTTAGAGGTATATAGGTAGCCTCTCAACTTGGTTATCATCAACTCATTGTGGAAGGGGATTCACAGATCATTATCTCTTCGTTCTCAAAGATTTTGAATGGTTCTCATCCTGCAAATATCTCACTCGGTTGGATACTTTTTAGTAGCATTGAACTCCTCAAATCACTATTGTTGCCTCACCTTGCGCTCATTCCCTCTCATGTTCAGAGAGAGGAAAGATTGCAGACAAATTGACAAATGCCGGAGTCGACTGTCATGAATTGGGCTTAGCTTCTGAGGTAAGCCAAAAGCCTGCACCTCCCTTGCTTCTGGAATGTATAGAGATGGTCCGACTAGAAGGCATGCCCTCAAATGGTGTTTCATTATGACTAGCACAATCACAAGCCAGATGGCCCTCAACGTCACCATCTGGTGCTCTTCGTTCCTTTCAAGGTCGATGAAAGACACAAGCTTATATAACTAGGGCGAATGTTTTATGGCAAGTTTAATATCACATGGTATGATGGAGGATAGATTTGCTAAGCATGATACGACATCCATGAATGGTCTTTATGTTTCAGTGGAGGTCATAGTTATTGCATAGGATGGAACTATGGGTACTCTCGAAGTTCGAAAGGCCTCTGCACTACAAGTGCACATAAGTTTCGAAAGAGGAACAAATCTTCAATCTATCTCCATCTCGTCGGTTTCAGTCTTGAGCTTCTTCTGGTCGATAATCGATCGCTTATTTTGTTTCCTCTTCCTTAGTACCATGCCTCGCGAAAGGGCCAAAGTGCATAGAGTCAGTGGGGATTTTCATAGCTACTCTAGCAGATATCATAGTCCTTCTCCAATGTACAGAGATGCTGGCTTAGAACACCAACAAATGGACATGAGTGAAGAGAAAAGGGAATCACATGACATCCAAAGCAGGGTTGAGTTATGGGGTTGTGTGATAGAATGGGAGGATTTTCCACTAGAACCTGGTCAAGAAAATGTTGATGCTCTCGTGTCTCACTGTGCAATTAATGTTCAAAATTAGTTGGTCACTTCTGCAACTTTGAAAGATAGCAAAGGTTCCATACTTCTGGAATGTGGTGAATGTTCCCATCATCGAGATGATGAGGATCATCTTGTGCGGTTCTCAAAGGACCAATTACAATTGATCTTCGAACTGAGAGGGGAAATGGCGGACCAAAAGTTTTGATAAGAGCCAATGGACCAGAAAATTGAGTCGCTCTATGTCATGCTCTTCAGTCCCCAGTAACATCAACAACATCAAACATGGCCTCTCTAGTGAGTCGTTGTCCTAGTATGGCATGATCCTCCCCAACATGATGGCAAAGGAAGTTCGACTGGAATATGATTATGCTCTCCAGCTATGCTCTATGTTCATGTTCTCATACTTAGTTTCTTTAGCAGAAGTTTCGATAAGAACTAATGGACTAGAAAATTGAGTCGCTCTATGACATGCTCTTCAGTCCCCAGTAGCGTCAACAACATCAAGCATGGCCTCTCTAACGAGTCGTTGTCCCAGTATGGCCTGATCCTCCCCAGCATGATGGAAAAGGCTGTTTGACTAGAAAATGATTATGCTCTCGAGCTATGCTGTATGTTCATGTTCTCATACTTAGTTTCTTTAGCTATAGTTTTTTGCGTATTTTAGATGTTAGTTTGGTGAATAGATAGGAAAACAATTATATGGTTGCAAATTTTGGCCCTAAGGGCATAATCTTTCAGACAGTTCAGGGTTGGTTTCCTTTGCTGTCAGCTTTAGCATCGTATTTTGATCTTTGAAGATAGAAGGTTAAATACAAAACACTAACTTACAAAAACAAAATATAGTTTTTATAATATTTTGGCGATTTTAAGATAAAATAATTTTATCCTATAAAATTTTGACACAATTTTTAGAAAAAATAAAAATTGAAGAATCTTTTTTGAGAAAAAACATGAAAATTAACTAAAAACTCAATTTAACCCCTAAAATTTTGGTGTTCATAATCATCTTCTTAAAAAATAATCCAAATGATACATAAGATAAATGAAAATGCATTAAGGAATAATTCAAATGATACATAAGAGAAGTGAAAGGGTAATGTGGGTTTTTTCTTTAATTTGATTTATTAAAATATATCTTAATTTTTATTTTTGGTAGATGATCAATAAAATTGTGGTGAAATTTATATTTTAGTTATTGATTTTCTTTTTCTTCTACAAATTAATAATAAAATATAATTTGAAACATTCTTGTTTGTGGGGCAAAGGATCTCCTCTTCCTTTAACGATTTGATTGGTGAAGTCTATTTAAGTTTACATATCTTATCTCTTTTGGATTTGAACAAGTTTACATACACTATCCTTTCTAAAT
The DNA here is from genome assembly GCA_010110895.2 of Picea sitchensis. Taxonomy (NCBI): domain Eukaryota; kingdom Viridiplantae; phylum Streptophyta; class Pinopsida; order Pinales; family Pinaceae; genus Picea; species Picea sitchensis. Next base: position 356,894 of record SNQJ01S0000326.1, on the reverse strand, counting down.
TAAAACTTTAATTTTTTAGGAGGAAACACATATTCTTAATCATTAAACTCAATTAGTATAATAAAAAATAAAAAAATATAATCCAAAACAACTGCAACTAAAAACATAGCTTATCTCGAAATTCCACATGTGAAAGAGTTGTTAAAGAGTGAGATTCTACATGCTTAAAGAGTGAGATTCCACATGTGAAAGAGTTGTTAAAGAGTGAGGATACTCAGAGTGCTCAAAGGACACAGACTTTCACTCGGAAAAGCTGGACCAAAGAAAATTGACTGGAAAAACCTGGACCAAATAAAATTTAGATGGCGTCAGTAACCGCGCACGTATAGGTGTTGGAGTGCTTGGAGATAAGGATATGCTATAAATTCCTTGAAGGACGGATCGAGAAGGGCAAGGCGATTCAAAACTGATTGTTGTCTATCTATTTAAACAAGTTCACCGAAGGTTAGATTGGTTCGTTCAGAGCAAAAATACTTTGGACGGATCAGCTGCCGAGGATTTCTCGGCCTTCGTTTCAGAGCAAAAATACTTTGGAGCGATCAGCTGCCGAGGATTTCTCGGCCTTTGTTTCAGAGCAAAAATACTTTGGACGGATCAGCTGCAGAGGTTTTCTCGGCCTTTGTTTCTTGAATGTGAATGTTGATTTCAACAGGTCCTCGGCTCTCTTGTCCTTTCTGGTAGCTGTGTGAGAATAATTCCACAGTGGGCTCCCGACGTGCGCCAGATTTTGATTTGCGGTACAGAATTTGAGCGGTTGGGGAGAATTTTTCCGCCAATTTGGTGCGAGAATGAAGCCTTCGTGGGTGGGACTGGCGCTTCTGCTGATCAGCTTCCTGTACTGTGCGAATGCGTTCAACATCACGAAGATCCTGGGCACACATCCAGAGTACAGAAAGTTCAATCACTACCTCTCGCTGACGAGGCTGGCAGACGATATTAACAGCAGGAAGACGATCACGGTCCTCGTGGTGAGGAACGGTCCTCTGCACTCGATGAAAGGCTTGGATCTGGAGACCATAAAGCGCTCACTGAGTCTGCATGTGTTGCTCGACTACTTCGACGCCAAGCGGCTCCACCGCATCAACAACCACACAACGTTGACAACCACGCTGTTCCAGACCACGGGGCTGGCGCTGGGCAACGCTGGGTTCATCAACATAACGGAAATCAAGGGCAAAAAGGTCGCCTTCGGCCCGGCGGCGAAGGGATCGAAGCTGAACGCGACGTATGTCAAAGGGGTAATGAAGGAGGGCTTCAACCTGTCGGTCCTCGAGGTGAGTCAGCCGATATCAACCATCGTTGCGGCGGCGGCGGCGCCCGTCGAATCGCCCAACGAGGTCAATATGAGCGCCGTTCTGGTGAATGGCGGGTGTGAGATCTTCGCTGGCATGATCTCCGCCACGGGGGTCGTCAAGTCCTACGCTAACGCCGTCTATAGCGGGCTGACTATGTTCGCCCCGACGGACGCCGCGTTCACTAGGGTCAAGAACGAGCTGAAGAAGCTGTCCAGCAAGGACAAAGAGTCGCTGCTGGAGTTCCACGCGCTGCCCATCTACAGTCCACGCACGACGCTCAAGTTCAGTAAGCGCCCCATAGCAACGATGGCGAGCACCGGCCCTGGCAAGTACGATATCACGGTGTCCTCAGCAGGCGACACGGTGGTTCTCAACACCGGGGTCGACAAGGCGACGATCACCAGCACCCTTCTCGACGACGCGCCGATGGTTATATTAACGGTGGATAAGGTCCTCAAGCCCAAAGAGCTCTTCGCCCTGGCTCCAGCTCCCGTTCCCGCGCCCTCCCCTCCTGTTCCAGCTCCCGAGGCCGAGTCACCCGGAGCCACGCCTTCCTCGTCGTCCCCGACTCCAGCTGGAGCAGGCGCCTCCAACGATAGCAGCGCTTCATTCGCCCCCGCCTCCAGCGGTGTGTGCCATGGGTTGTTGCTTTTCTTGATTGGATGCGTCGGAGTTTTGATGTTATAGAGGAAAAGCAACGACGATCAACATTCAGCATGATGTTATAGAGGAAAAGCAACGGCGATCAATATTCAGTATGTTACGTAGCATTGAATGCTGTGGTAAGTGGATTATAAACTGTTGGATCTGAAAGCAATTTAGATCCAAAACTTATAATCCACTTGCAGCAACATTCAATGTTGAGTAGCAGGCTGGATATTGGCAGCCCAAATCAACCACTTCTGATCTTACTTTTTAAGTTTGTACTGTTCATCTTTATGAGTTGTGAATTTATTTCTTAATTTTCATATATATATATATATATATTTGTCGGCATATACTCACTGCCAGCTATGCTTCTTACTTGTTTTGGATAGTTAAAACATTTGAATGGTACATTGCTTAATATGAGTGAAATGTGTACTCCATCTACTCAATATGGAGATAGCATATATAGGCATTGGCTAAACACTATCTCCTTTACAGTGAGTAATCTACTATTCAAATGTTTTAAACACCACAGGATTTTTCTCTTCAATTGTTATATGGAAAGAAAATTGATATTGAAATATTTTACTTGTTATTAATATTTTTTTGAATAGCTTAAATATTAAAGAAACTACACATCTTTTTACTTTCAATTATTTGATGTATTAATATGTATACAATATTAAAATATTTTACTTGATATGAATATTGAAATATTTATTTATGATCCTATTGAATTTTGTTTTATTTTTTTTTTACATTTTTTTTTAAATATCAGATATCAAATCCATATTAAAGTATTAAAGAATTACACATTTAAAAATATATATTAATAGAATAATAAAAATATTTTAATTAAATGGATTTTGAAATATTTTATTTATCTTAAAAATTGAAATATATATATATATATATATATTTTAAAACCACATTTTTATATTTTTAAAAATTTATATTAATATCATTATCATAAACATTATTATTACCATCAAGTTATTTTATAAAGCATTATTGATATTAATATCATTTCATAAACATTACCATTACCGTCAAATTATTTTATAAGACATTGCTGATATTAATATATTATAATAAACATTACCATTACCATCAAATTATATAAGTATTTGTAAGTTTTTTAAATTTAAGATAACAAAATTCATATTTATTTCAAGAATTTAAGAAATTATTTTACAAGGCATGGTTGATTTTATCAAATTATTTTATAAAGCATTATTGATATTAATATCATTTTCATAAACATTACCATTACCATCAAATTATTTTATAAGACATTGCTGATATTAATATATTATAATAAACATTACCATTACCATCAAATTATTTTATAAATATTTGTAAGTTTTTTAAATTTAAGATAACAAAATTCATATTTATTTCAAGAATTTAAGAAATTATTTTACAAGGCTTGGTTGATTTTGATTTTAATATTATAAGTTATTTATTTATTTTTATAAATTTGAGTGGATTCGTGAATATGTATCATACTTTTTTATTTTATATTCGATAATAAAATAATTTGTAAGTTTTTCAAATTTAAGATATCAAAATTCATATTTATTTCAAAAATTTAAGTATGGATTAAAAAGATAAATTGTAAAATATCTAGTTAACTTTTTATTTATAATTTTTTTATTGTAATTTAATAATTTTATTCTTATTTTTTTTTACAATATATTCTTAAAATAGATATAAGTGTTTTTTCCTTGGAACTATTTTTTTTAGAATTTTTTATTCCATTCAAAATCAACAAAGCACATCTACAATCGACTTTCTAAGCATAGCACATGAGTTCAAGAGAGCTAGTTACTCTTAGAGGGAGAAAATTTCAAAAGTCTTTCTCACAAAGGTGAGAAGTTGTGATGATAAAATGAAATGTGATGGTGGCCTTTTTATATGAGACTACCCTAATACAATTTGTCCACATAATTTGTCAACAATAAAATATAAGTGGGGCTAACCCTTTAACTTGCCTCTAACAATATGCCAAAATACAAAAATACATAATCAAACCCTAAAAATGTGACATAATGTGTTAGAAGGGTGATATCATGCCTCCAAAGGCAAACATTGGGCCTTCAAATTCCAAGTGGCATCCTTCGGGGGTGAAAGAGTATGAAGTGAAGTGTCTCCTCACCCAAAGCTATGGAAATAATCTCCGGTACCCATCCATCCATCAAAACCCTAGCCAAGAAGATGATGTCAAGGGCTAGGAGGTGACGTCAAGGGCCTCCAAAGGCCATGTCCAAGGATGAGAGGATTGCAATCATGTCTCCAAGTGATTTCCAAACACTTGTTACCGCAATGTCCTCCATGCTCTTTGCACAAAATCCCTAGGGTACTTTGCCCAACCTTTGGGGCTTCTAGCCCATATATGTGGCATAATGACCAGAATTGCTCAAACCAAGCCCATCTATCCATCATCCAAGGTCCTGAGAATGTGAGTCACTATTTGAGGGTGGTGAGTCACTGGATGGCCCACTGTTCTCCATCACATGTGCCAAAGTCCTGCAATAAAGGCACAACGTCTTGGGTACAATCCCAGGAAGTCCCTAAAGAGCCATGTCAGGGGCATTCAAAACAAGCCAAAGTATAAAACATAGTTAGCCAAAGTTCATGAGAAACATCAATCCTTAAAACATGCAAAGTAAGCTGCAACTTAAGATATAAGCCAGGTAAGAGAATTCATCTCAGTATCTCCTTCAAGCATCACACTAGCCTAGGACCTCATGTGAGTTACCAAGTTTGAGTATGGGAGGGTCTTCATCCAACCCTATTAGGTGTGCTACCTAGACAAAAAATAAAATAACCCAGGTAGAGGGATAGGTCCCAAGAGTGACAAGGGAAAGTAAAAACACACCAAGAGTAAGTGTAAAAGTGATATGGTTCAGGGGTTACTTCATGGTTTATGGTGTTAATCCATCTCTATGGGCGCTTTTGTGGAGGGTGCGCTTGCTCTTGAGCTACCCAATATTTGCATGCCACCTTTTATCAAACCCCTTTATTAGCCATCTTTCCAATCCCTAGTTTTTATATTATATTTGCTAGTCCCCTTTAAAAGGTTTCAAGCTTTAGCATCACTTTTTTGGGACTGGGGTGAGCATCGAATGAGTAGAGCTCAAGTTAGACTGACTTTTTTTATGTTCACTTGCTTTTCTAGCACCATTTTATTATTCTTTTATAGCAACTGCAAAACAACCTCTAGGCATTCAAGCCCTCTTCTCATGAGAGAATGATCCATAGCCAAAGTTTAGGATATGTGAAAGGATTTAATATGGAAGGTGTCAAGTATGGTTGGGAGAGGAATGTTTCCCTTGGGAGCCCCCCCTAGTATTACCCATTTTCCCTAGGCGATGATAACACAGGACTAGGGAACAAAAGCTAATCGCCAAGGTGAAATGAGGAAACTGACACAATTTCCCAAACCATTGATCCATTATTCTACTTCAACTAACGATCCTCATCCACATGCCCGACAAATTAAGCACAACACTTTGCATGAAAGAAGGACTAACTTACCTCATGGTGACAATAGCTTACCATCTCCCATACTATGGGTTGCTTGAATGCGATGAGCCTTGGTTGATCTGTGCTGTGAGTTATAAATGGAAGGAAATAGAATACATATGTATAGAAAAGAAATACACAGAGATACAATAAAACTTGACTTCTATTAATAAAGAGAATATGTTGAAACTATAAAAATGCAGACTAAAACAAACTTGCTCGAATGGTGACAACTTATCTCTGAGAAGAGATGTGATGGATACACTCATTCACAAGAAGATGGTTACAATGAGGCTCCAAAGGCCCTTTTAACATAAAACATAAATGATAAAACCCTAAAATCCAAAAACCTAACCCTAGGAGATGAAGCGCCAAAAGTCATGTGGGCCCTGATGGGGTATTTTGGTACATCAACTTCCCGAGGTCATAACTTTTGCATACGATCTCTGTTTTAGGTGCATAATAGCTCATTGGAAATAAATATACGAGGAATACACATGTTTCCATCACACTCTCGCTGAAACCTATTGTGTGACTGTGGTGTGCCCATAAACGTTGTTTAGGGCCTCAAAATGGCCCCAGAAGTTTAGGACTCAAAAAACTAGGAAACAACTGCCAAAATGAAAATTGTTCTTTGAGCCAGTGGAATGGGTGGGTGGCCATCGATATCCACCTAGATCAAGAATGTAGGATTGAGTCTACAGAAGTAACTTTATATCCAAGTTTGAAGGGTTACAACTTTATCGAATTATAAAATGAATTAATTTAAGATTATGCTCTTTTTTTCTTATAGGTATATGTATTTTATGTTAGATTTTGATAGGTATTCATGGACGCTGTAGATTAGGTTTCACTTACGCTTCCTTTATTTTGTGAATTTAAGTACAATTCTCCAATAGACCATCAATCTAGTTCATTACACACAGTGCTCCAATAGAGTAACATAATTTCAGAGTATATTATGTTTTTTCTTCTAGCTATGTATTTTATGTTTGAATTTTATAGGTATTCATGGACATTGTAGACTAGGTTTTACTCAGGTCTTCTTTCTTTTCTTTCATGAATATACATATAGTTCTTCAATAAATCTAAGACAGTGTTTGGTTGGTGTGCAAATTAGGATGAGATGACATGGAGGAGAAAGATGAAATGAAGAGTTATTTCATGTGGAGTTTGGGTATATATGAAGTAGTTGTGTGGGTCTCCGCCTTATTAAAAGGGTACATACACATGACGTTGTATATTAGATTTTAGTGGGGTTTTCTAATAGATTAATAATTTTAGTTAATAACTACACTTTTTAAAGGCGATGTTTGGTTGGTGTTACGATCTGATGACGTACATCTTTTGGAGTGTGTCATACAAGTCTTTGCCTTACACTTTCTACCATTTTTTTCATTAAAAAATTGTAGGTTCTATGGTTAACTTAGTTAGTGTGTACATTATTGTTTATTAAATATTTGTCAGTTTTATTTATTGACATAAACAATGGAAGCAAGCAGGATAAATACACATATTGTATTTTACAATTCCACCCTTATTCATGATAATTCTCGGCAAGTCATATACTCCCATCATTACATTTTCTAAAGAGTAGATGATTCTACTGTGATTTAATAATTGTATTAAATATTCTCTATCTTGCTCTACAGTACACTGATTAATATCTTAATATAATGTTTATGTCATATGGAATGTCACGAGCTCGAGATCCTCAGATTAAGCCAAGAGCAGACGATGACACCAAATTTAAAAAATGTAAGCCTAAATTATGGTGGTATCTATAAGAACGTTAGAGGGATAAAAACGTCAAAGATGAAAAAAATAAAACTAGAAATTACTGGTACTAAAGAAGCCAAGTGTTTTTACAACCCTAGGGGCATAGATTTATATATTGATGTTTAATGTGGGAAACATTTTTTTGATGTTTGATGTGTTTTAAAATTTATATGTTGATGTTTAATGTTCAATGTGGGAGAGATTTATTAAGGTTTAATGTGGAAAACAAATTCACACGATCATTTTAAACTAGATTTGTTTTTCTTCGAAATTTATGATTCATAATTTATAATCTATGTCAACCACATGGATAAATCTATTGTTTACAAAATATAATAATTAAAATTCATTTAAATTTTGAATTTATAAAAATATTAGATTTTTATTTTTTATTTTTTAATTTTGAATATATTTTTTTAAATATAAAAATATTTAGATATCCAGTGAACAATATCTTCTATTGAACAAATGAAATAGGCTGAAACTATAAAACTGCAGAACTGAAACACTTGCTCGAATGGTGGTAGCTATCTCTGAGAAGAGATGTGGCTGCTACGCACATTCGTTTGAGCAAAATGATTACAATGAGGCTCCAGAGGCCTTATTAATATTAGTCATGAATTCCCAAACCCTAGACATCCAAAAACCTAACCCTAGGAGGCGAAACACCAAAAGTCATGTGGGCCCCTATGGGTAAGTTGGTACCTCAACTTCCCAGGGTTGTAACTTTTGCATATGACCTCCGTTTTAGGTGTGTGATAGCCCATTGGAAAGGTCTTTTAGAGAAATACACATTACGCCGTCAAATTTTGACTCCGTCTATAGTTTGACTATAGCAAGCCAAAAAAAACTATTTAGAGCTCCAAAATGGCCCTGGAAGTACAACAAGATGTGTTGACATGAAAACATACAAATGAGGCGCTAACCTCTTTATTGAGTTTCATTTCATTTCATTAGATAACAATAGCATAGATAGGATCACTGAGAAATACACAATCACAAGAGACACATCATTTATCCTGGGAAACCCTCATGGGGGAGAAAACCCAACAAAAACTTCCTTAATATAGATAGCCAATACAATGCCAAGAGATAACTCAAACAAATACGAAAAGTCCTCTCCCAAGAATGCGCCTCTCTCTCTCTCTCTCTCTTATTTCTTCTCCAACTGCACCTTCGAACTTGTGCTCTGATGAACAAGTGAGTGTGTGTACAAATGAGGTGCTAACCTCTTTATTTATACAATCTGGTAGGTGACTTTTCACTGGCAGGGCCGACTTCTCAATCTGGGTGGTTATAACCACCCATAATTAATCTGGGGGCCAACTTATCATTTTGCCTATTATAGTTAGGGTTTTACCAATCCACAAAAGGGGATTTGGTTATTATCAATACCCGACATGGTCAATTCGCAAAAGGGGATTGATCTAATGAATAATATATCAGTAATAAATAGAATACTCTTTGCAGTTACATTATTTCAACACTCCCCCTTAACAAGAAGGGTATTCTACAAGAGCATCAGGTGAGAGAGAGGACATCATCATCAACGACATCAGGTGAGTGAGAGGACATCATCATCAACAACATCTTGGAACACTGACTGGCATATCTATAAATCATCGAAAGTTTTTCTCATCAACAACATCGTCATTCACAGTGGAATGAAATCATCATCTGCATCAACATGGATTAATATAAAACTAATGCATCATCATCACAACACGAGGCTGGTCACATTATCACAACAAGAGGTTGGCACATCATCACAGCATGAGGCTGGCACACTACACAACAATTAAGCTGGGATCACAACACAACAATTAAGTTGGAATCACAACACAATAGTTAAGCTGGAATCACAACACAACAATTAAGCTGGAATCACAACACATCAATTAAGATGGAATCACAACACAACAATTAAGCTGGCATCAATAATTAAGCTGGAATCTCAACACAAAAATTAAGTTGGCAACATCAATTAAGCTAGAATCTCAACACACCAATTAAACTGGAAGCACAACACTCGGCTGGCATCTCGACACAACAATTAAGTTGGAAGCACAACACTAGGCTAGCATCTCAACACAACAATTAAGCTGGAAGCACAACACTCGGCTAGCATCTTGACACAACAATTAAGATGGAAGCACATCACTAGGCTGGCATCTTGACACAATAATTAAGCTGGAAGCACATCACTAGGTTGGCATCTCGACACAACAATACTCCCCCTATCGAGGGAGGTCCTTTCAGACTATACCAATCTTATCTCAAAAGTGCTCAAACTTTACACAAGATAGAGGCTTGGTCAACACATCAACAACTTGGTCATTCGTGCTAACATATTGGAGCTTTATGGCTCCTCTTTGCACCATGTCACGGATGTAATGGTATCGGATCTCTATGT
>SNQJ01S0000326.1:314130-347221 GCA_010110895.2 Picea sitchensis | reverse complement strand
TGAAAGGTGAGGTGCCTCCAAAGTGGTCGCTTGATGAAGATGCGCCTGATGCTATCGGGAGGCGTTGAAGGATGTGGGAAAAATTCTCCATCATTTCGTCCCTCTGTCGTGTGAGAGCTTGCTCAAGCAATAGACTGATATGATCGTCTGCTCCGTCATTTTTCTTTTCTTCCGCCATTGAGGGTTTCTTGGGTGTGCGAGAGCGATTGTAATTAAGAGAGACAAGCTCGAGACCCAACTTGCTATACTCAGACCTCGTCGGGGACATGCACTGAAAAGCGATCAAGAGCAGCCTGCTCTGATACCACTGATCTGGATGATTTGCGGCACGAAATGAGAGCGGGGATATAACACAGAAATGTTCATAGATATTGCAAGAGAGACAACAATATAATAGAGATATAGCGAAAATATAACAAGAGTCACAGATATACAGTAATACATGATTTACATTAATGAAATAAATGTACAGAGATTGTAAAAGTACAGAGTGAAAGACTCGCTAGAATGGTGGTAGCTTATCTCTCAGAAGAGATGTGACGGTTACTCGCATTCACAAGAAGATTATTATTACAATGAGTCTCTAAGGGCCTTTTTAACATAAGTAAAATCCAAAACCCTAACCCCGGAAGATGAAAATCCAAAAGGTTTGTGGACCTCGATGGGGGTAGTTGATACGTCAACTTCCCAGGGGCGTAACTTTTGCATACGATCTCTGTTTGGGGCACTTGATAGCTCGTTGGAAATATCTATCCGAGAACTACAACTTTTGGGTGAGAAACATGATCTGCGATCCATGTTGCTCCCCGTTTTCTCAAAAAACATCGTTTAGGGCCTCAAAATGGCCTCGGAAGTTTAAAACTGCTAAAAATAGTAAATTACCAAAATTGCCAGAAACATGTTTTGGGCCAGTTGGAGAAGGTGGGTGGCCACCGATATCCACTTGGATCAGACTGCCTTGCATATGTACGGTAATGCCTTGTATTTGATGTGTGCTAATATTCTATACCAAAGTTCACATGGATTCTCAATGGCATGGGTCATAGTTGCTTTTGAGTGACCCTTTAGTTTATACAAGCCACCTTCTTCTTTTTCAATGACGATTGCTTATTTTGTGGTTTCTCCTTTAGCCCACATAAGAACTTCTCCATCTATAAAGGCAATTCTAAAGCCTTTCTTTTCTAGAGCTGATATGGAGAGTAAATTCTTTTTCAAACCTGGTACATAGAGTACGTCCTTCATCTTCATTTAGTTCCCTGAATTAAGCTTGTAGTTTGATTCTCCCACTCCCTTGATAGGGTATTGATAATCATCTCCAAGTGTAAGATTTTGAGAAAAATTATTTTCCGAAATGCAAGAGAGAATATATCTTTGACTTGTCATGTGCATGGAAGCACCACTATCAATGAGCCGAGAGTCCTCTCCAGGTGTTACCGATCCCGAGAGGGTTGAGATTAAGACATAGTCTTTGATTTGTTCTCTTAACATCTTTGCGGGTGGATCTTCATCTTCAACTACATGGGCATGATGTATTTTGTTTTTCCTCTTGTATTCTTTTCGTCTAGTTGGAAAATGTCTCACAATATGTCCCATCTTGTCACAATGGTAGCATTGGATAGATGAGTAATCTCTTTCTTTCTTTGTCCTTTCTTATGGAATCTTTTTGGTTGAGATTCTTTATGACTGAATTTTCTTTGGGGGTGAGACTCTTTATGAGTTTCTTTCTAGAAGTAAGACTTCTTTATTCCTCCTTTAGTGTGAGTAGCTAGGGCTTGATCTTCGTCTCTTGAAAGTAAAGCTTCCTGGTTGGCTACTCTTGATTCTTCTTGAATGCATTATTCCCATAGATTGTCAAATAGTAGTTTCTCCTTTCTTGCACAAATGGTTTGGATGAATGCATCCCAAGGGATTGAGAGACCATTAAGGGCTGTCATTATAAGTTTGTCTTCGCCTATAGCATCTCCGATCACTTCTAGTTGTTCTTTGAATTGAAATATTCTGGAGAAATATTCTCGGATTGATTCTCCTCTCTGCATCCTTGTATTCTTGAGCCGAGTTCTTAGATTCATCTTTCAGTTTATGTTCTTTCCTTCGTATAGTCTGGTTAGTGCATAAAACATTTCTTTTAGAGTCTTCTTTGATGACACATGAGGAATCAAGTGATCTTTGATCGAATCCACAATGATTCTTTTGGCCCTAATTATGTCCTTGTGGTGTTTTTCTTTATCTACAGCATCGACGGGTTCTGGTATTTCTTCTTTGACAAATCTTGCTAGGTCATTATCTTCAAGAATGAGGCCAATCCTATACTTCCAAGCACAAAAGTTTTCCACACCTTCCATCTTGTCAACAAGCTTAGTTCTTGCAGACATCTTTTACATGGAACTAGGAAAATGAAAAAAAATTGAAAATGCTCAAAATTAAATTATGAACTTACCAAGAGATGCACTTGGTTGAGGCGAGTAGCTTGGTGTGGTTAGATTTAAGAAAATACAACTTTTACCCCTCCAAACTTGATCTGCTGATTTCTGGACTGGTGCTTCTGGTTTTCTGGTACTTCTGGTACTCTGGTACTTTGTGAAAACTAGGGTTTCACTTTCCGAGAGATCTAGCCACTGAAACGTTGCACCGAGGATGACAAAGTGATCCTTGAGGAAGGGCACACTTTTTTAGATGGTTTTGGGGCTGAAATACTTCTCCAACAAAAATCCCTAATTTGCATGTATGACAACAGTGACATTTTTCACTTTCTCTTGTGAAAGATGCTCTCTTCATCTTATTAGCTCTGATACCATGTTAAGTTTTAAGCTATTATTAAGTTTCTTTTCATTTCACTAGATAACAATAGCATAGATAGGATCACTGAGAAATGCATAATCACAAGAGACGCATCATTTATCCTGGGAAACCCTCATGGGGGAGAAAACCCAACAAAAACTTCCTTAATATAGATAACCAATACAATGCCAAGAGATAACTCAAACAAATACAAAAAGTCCTCTCCCAAGAATGCGCCTCTCTCTCTCTTCTTTCTTCTCCAACTGCAACTCCAAACTTGTGCTCTGATGAACAAGTGAGTGTGTGTACAAATGAGGTGCTAGCCTCTTTATTTATACAATCTGGTAGGTGACTTTTCACTGGTAGGGTCGACTTCTCAATCTGGGTGGTTATAACCAGCTTTAATTAATCTGGGGGCCAACTTCTCATTCTGCCTGTTACAATTAGGGTTTTACCAATCCAGAAAAGGGGTTTTGGTTATTTATAATACCCGACATGATCAATCCACAAAAGTGGATTGATCTAATGAATAATATATCAATAATAAATAGAATACTCTTTGCAGTTACATTATTTCAACATAGGTGAGAGGCCACCAATATTCACCTGGAAGATGTGTATGGCTTCATACAACCACATAAGTGTAGAACCCACAATTACAAAGAAGTATTGAAGAATGTGTTGAACTAAAACTAACAAGAGGAGCTACTTGGAATAAGTGGGAGGCCACCAATGTCCACCTGGATCAACCCCCCCCCCCCTTAGGAAGCAATGGTCTCCATTGCATTGAGATCCCCCATCAGATGAGGAAACTTCTAGTGGATTTGGCCCCAAGTGAGCCACTTTCCTTGGTGTAGGAGCTGCCCTGCCTTGAAAACCCGATAAGTATGGATCCTCTGCTGGCGAGTGCTCTTGACCTGTGATTCTACTATCTGATCAATGGATGCTTGTTCCATGCAGTCAAAGTTTAGCTCTGTTGGTGTCAACTGTTTTGCGATCTTTGAGGTGTCCAATAATGGTGGAAAATATGGCTGAAGGAGGTCCACATTGAAAATTGGGTGCAAGCCAAGGAATGGTGGAGTGTTGAGCTTAAATTCATTGTTACCCACAACCTTGGTGATGGTGTAAGGCCCATAGCAAAGTGGGCGAAGCTTTCGATGGGGCCCTGTAAGATGCTTTCAATGGGGCCCTGTAAGATGCTCCTTCTACAAGTGTAACTAGACCTTGTCTCCAACTTGAAACTGGTGCGAAACCTCGTGTTTATCATGGCGTTGCTTGTACTTAGCATTGGCTTTCTGCAAAATCTCATGGACCTATTGGTGGATGTGTTGAATCCGCTCAATGAATTTGGTGGATTTTTCGGTCTCAGACTGAAAATGGGAAGAGTCTATCTGTGTGGTTTCCAGAGGTAGTGCAACATCATTGGGACCCAAGGGTTGGAATGTCAGTCCCACCTGAAATGGGCTATGGTCGGTGGAGCTATGGAGAGCCCTGTTGTACTGTGTTGAACATAGGGGAGACGCTCATTCCATGTACGTGGATTCTTAGAGTTGTACATGTGCAGGATGTGCACAATCATTCGATTGACGATCTCCATTTGGTCGTTTGTTTGGGGGTGGAAAGAAGTGGATTTAGTGATCTTGGTGTCCAATAGTGACCAAAGACTCAACCAAAATGTGCTAAGGAACCTGTTGTTCCTGTTGGAGATGATGGTTTGTGGTATCCCAAAATGGACCCACAATCGTTCGAAGAAGAGCTTCACAGTATATGCCGCTGTGATGTTCTTCTTGAAGGCTGTGAGGATGGCCATCGTCAAAAATCGATCAATGACCACAAATACACAATCATTGCCTTGCTTGGTGGACAAAAGGCCGAACATGTAATCCATTGAGATGGATTCCCAAGGCTTCTCATGAGTAGGAAGAGGGGTATATAAGACTTGCTTCTTGATGGATGGCTTGGCAATGGCACAAGAAGTGCAAGATTTGATATACTTGCTAATGTCCTATCGAAGTTTTGGCCAACAAAAATGTTTCTGGAGAATGACCACAATTTTCTCCATGCCAAAATGTCCTGCCATTGGAATGTAGTGGGTTTCCCAAATCATCTTTGCACGCTCACTTGCAGGAACACAGATATGGCCTAGATGGCATAATAGTCCATCTTGAACGTGAAAATCGGTGAGAGTCACGCCTGTACCCAAGAGTTGATATGTGGTGGTGAAGTCCAGATCTTGCTGATAAAGTTGGGGCACCTCAGAGGCCTCATGTCCATAGGAATGGAGCACAGTGGTGAGTGCAACCATGGGAGGTCAACTGAGGTAGTCAACAACACGATTTGAGCTCCCTATCTTATACTTGATGTTGAGATGGAACTGTTGCAGGTAGGTGGACCACTTCTGATGGCGACCCTTCTACAATTTCCCTTGTGTCTGTATGAACTGCAGGGACTTGTGATCAGTGTGGATGATCATCTCCTTTCCCAGAATGTAATGTTTCCATTGTCGACAAGCTTGTACAATGGAATACATTTTCTTGCCATGGGTTGGGTATTTCCAGACAGTATTTGAGAGTGTCTCACTATGGTATGCCATCAAATGACCGTGTTGAGTGAGAATTGTGCCTACAACATAGTCAGATGCATTATTATCAATCTCAAACGATTGTTGAAGATCGAGAAAGGAGAGTACTGGAGATTAGCACAAGTGATGCTTTAGATCATCGAATGATCGTTGTTGTTCCTTACCCCACACAAACTTATCCC
Source organism: Picea sitchensis (assembly GCA_010110895.2). Classification (NCBI taxonomy): domain Eukaryota; kingdom Viridiplantae; phylum Streptophyta; class Pinopsida; order Pinales; family Pinaceae; genus Picea; species Picea sitchensis. The sequence goes on along the minus strand of SNQJ01S0000326.1, from coordinate 341,680 downwards.
TACCACCTCCCTTGGTCACTTGGCTGAGGGCCCATGCAATATGGGAGAATCCAAACACAAACTGTCGGTAGAATTTGGTCAGTCCCAAGAAGATATGAAGCTCGGTTAGTGTGGTCGGGGATGGCCAATCACAGATGACTTGGATCTTAGCTGGATCAACATGTACCCCATGCTCATCAACAATGTAGCCCAAGTATTGGACCCTGTTCATGCCAAAGGAGCATTTTTCCAAGTTGGCATATAGCTTGTGCTGCCGCAGGGTGCTCAAAACCTGTTGAATATGTCGCATGTGCTCCTCCCAAGTTCTGTTGAAGATGAGGATGTCATCCAAATATACCACCACAAAAGAAATGGTGAAGAGTCTCAATACATCATCCATCAACCTCATGAAAGTGGTTGGTAAATTTGTTAAACCAAAGGGCATGACCAACCATTCAAAGAGACCTTTTTTAGATTTGAAGGATGTCTTCCATACATTAGTTGGTTCGATGGAAACCTGGTGGTAGCCAAACTTCAGGTCAATCTTGCCGAATAAATTTTCCCCCTTGAGTTGGTCAATAAGGTTTTCAATTTTAAGAATGGGGTACCGGTTCCTGACTGTGAGTTTGTTTAATTCTCTATAATCAATGCAGAGTTGCTAGGTCTCTTCCTTCTTCTGCACCAGTACAATCGGGCTTCCACAAGGGGAGGAGATGGGTCTGATGTGCCACTTTTGAAGAAGCTCTTGGGTATGATGCTTGATTTCTTCATTTTCCATCAACGAGCGATGATAGACCAGTTCATTAGGTAGAGGTGCATCAAGGGTCAAATCAATTGGATGCTTGACTTGGCTGTGCGTTGGTACCTCAGTGGGTGAGGAGAAGATGTCTTTGTACTCTTCCACGATCCTGTCCACTTGCTTCTGCTGCAAAGAGAGGCTCTTTGTAGAGGCCATAGATGTGGCGTCAACCTTTTGTTTAGTGTGAGCATAGATCACAAAGAAGACGAACTTCCTGGTCTGTGAAATTACCTTACTACATTTCTTAGCAGAGATTAAAGAAATAGCGGTAGGCAGGGATACCTCTGGTATCCTGTACAATTTTCTACCCAAAGTAATAATAACACCGCAGGGTCTAGACTTATACATAACATGATGCTTCCAAACTATGGTTGTCCTAAAATAACATCACAAACTTCAAGGGGAGCAATATCACACAATACCTTAGGCTTTATGCCGTAGGGCAGACAACATTGGTTGTTGACACGAAGATCTCTTCCTTGGTAAAGCCAACCGATGGCATAAGGCTATGGGTGAGGTGTTGTCGGCAGGTCCAGCCGCTTGACGACCTCTATTGAGATCAAGTTCTTTTGATTTTTGTTATCGACAATGAAATGAAGCAGGGCCCCCTTTACCCACAACTGTGAGTGAAAGAGGTGTTCCCCTTCCTCTGGTTCTTCTGGTTCGTTTGGCTGGACTTTGGTGGTAGCGACAGTGGCACTGGGTTCAACATCGATGATCCACTTCCATCCTTTTGGATTTGATTTGGAATCAGAATAGGCCTCTGACTCGGAAGCCTTAAGCTCGACCACGAGTGACTACTTGGAGCGACATTGTTCAGTGTTGTGCCAAGGGATTTTATGGTACTCACACCATTTTCCCATGGCCTTCTTAGGCTTCTCATTGCCCTTCTTGTGTTGCAGTTTGGACTAGTTGTCCTGAGAGTGGCCATCTCGGCTCGGTCCCTTGCTGTGTGGGTTGGGACCGCCTTTACCCTGCTTCAACTATGAGGAGTGTGTAGATCCAAACTCTTGCCTCTTCTGCTTAAATTTCTGCTAATCTTGACAACGTATCTATAAGTCGTGCCCAAAGAGGCAATGTACATAAACTCCATTTTTGTTTGAATGTATCTATGCAAACAACCGCAGTATTTTAGCACCAGATGTCACTCAGAGTATTTGATACCCAATTTGGTGCACAGGGTATGGAAAATATTGGTGAAATCTGGAATTGTCTTGTCCCTTTCTTGACGCAGGGTGGTCCATCTGGTGTACTGGTAATCATAGATTCCAACATGGTAGTACTATTCTTTAATGGTGTCCCAGAAGGAATCCCATGTAGGGGAAACCACAAATATTGTAGATTCCTCTACGACCCTTTGCTCAAAGTAAATATCCCACTAGTCCTTAACATGGGGGACGACCTTGAGGAGTGAAAAATTAATCTTTTCCCTATCAGAAAAATTGTGGACCGAAAAATACCCTTCAAGCAGATTCAACCATTTATCTACGAAATCTGCATCTATCAGTCCTTCAAATAATGGAATATGAAAATTTATCTATACCTTGAAGGGGGTTGCATGGCCGCTTGATGAATATGCTTCTCCTGTGGGTAACCGTCGAAGGATCTGCGCAAAGTTGTCCATTATTTAGTTCCTTTGTCCCTCGAGGGCTTCCTTGAGAAACATTTTAATAGGATATCCTGCTCCATCATCTTTCTTTTCCTCCCCCATGGGTTTTTGTCGGGCTCGGTGCGACCGATGTTTCAATGACTCAATTGGTTCAAGTCCCAACTTCTTGTACCCAGATCTTGTTGGGGACATGCATGAAGAAAAATAAATGAAGAGAAGACCGCTATGATACCACTGATCCAGATTTAGGAGCGGACTGAACTGATTAATAGACTAAATACAATAAACATAGATATATGAAGAACAACACAAATATCCAGTGAACTATATCTTCTATTGAATAAATGAAATAGGATGAAACTATAAAATTGCAGAACTAAAACACTTGCTCGAATGGTGGTGGCTATCTATGAGAAGAGATGTGCTTGCTTCGCACATTCATCTGGGAAGAATGATTACAATGAGGCTCCTGAGGCATTTTTAATATTACTCATGAATGCCAAAACCCTAGACATCCAAAAACCTAACCCTAGGAGGTGAAACACGAAAAGTCACGTGGGCCCCTATGGGTAAGTTGGTACCTCAACTTCCCAGGGTCGTAACTTTTCCATACGACCTCTGTTTTAGGTGTGTGATAGCCCATTGGAAATGTATTTTAGAGAACTACACATTAAACCATTAAAATCTAACTAAATGTATAGTTTGACTATGGTGAGCAAAAAAACAAACTGTCTAGGGCTCAAAAACAACCCTGGAAGTACAACAAGATGTGTTGACATGAAAACATACAAAATAAGCTAGTTGGATTAGATGAGAGGCCACCAGCATCCACCTAGAATATGTGTAGGGATTTAGACAACCCCATAAGTGTAGAACCCACAATTACAAAGAAGTACAAAAGAACGTGTTGAACTAAAATTAATAAGAGGAGCCATTTGGAATAGGTGAGAGGCCACCAATATCCACCTAGATCAGCATCAACCTAGATAAAGATGATTTTTCTTTCGCACCAGTATGGATTTGACTCTATTCCCTCCCACAGGATTTCTGGCTGGAAGAAATTCTTACAGGTATTGGCAAGAACTTGGGCACATATGTCAAATATTCAGAGGAAACACGACAAAGAAAGTACACCTCTCATGCTAGAAACTGTGTTTATATGAACATTTCTAAAGCCCTACCAAGATCCCTAACCCTATAATACCATGACGAGGAATGGATGTAGACAGTAGATTATGAGCATATTCCTTTTCAGTGTCAGAAATTCCATGAGCATGGGCATCTCTTCAGGGATTTCCCTCAAAATATCCCCTTGGGACAGGCTGAGGAAGAGGAAGGTGAACAAAAAGATGGTTGTACCTAAGTGCAGTGAAGGAGGAATTCGAATCAGTGAAATTCCAATCAAGGGTAGAATAAGAAGCCATCCACGAGTAAATCTTTTGAAATTCTAAATCAACTTCTAGATTCTCAAGAGGTGGAAAACCCATTATACCATAAAAACAATAGTGGTACAAAAGGAAAATCTAAGGAACTCTTAGAGCCAATAATGGAACAAATCATGCCACCCAATGCCTATACACAAGTGGAATATTACTATCTCATCGAGGATGGAGGGGATATGGACATGGTGGTAGATGAAAATGATTTTGCCAATCCAGATCTAGAATGGCTTGAGGAAGCCTATAACAATCAAGAACTGCAAACCCTACCATTGGACCAAGTATGCAAGGTTCAAAAAGTTTTTCTCAACTCAACCACAGGGGATACCTCTAGATCTATCAATATCCCAGGGATACACACATATCCGCACAAAGATTACAACCAATTTCCCAAAGAAGGGAAAATAAGGGGAAAAAATCGGTGCACCAACTGACTTGGGAGATAGGAAGATACATGATGAACTTAGGGCAGGTCCAAAAACTCATTGAGGGATTCTTCTCTAACCACTCCCATTCCTCATGAATATTCTCTCTTGGAACATAAGAGGTATAAACGACATAACTAAGCAACAATTTCTCTGAAATTGTATAATGGCAGAAGAACTAGATATTTTGTTTCTCTAAGAAATGAAATGTGCAGAAATATGGACAGTAGATGTCCTTCAACGATGTTGGCAGAAAAACAATCATGTATACAATGATTGCAATGAGGCAGCGTGAGGCATTTCCATTCTCTAGAATCTAGCCACTATCATTTTGGACAATTGATATTCTACTAATTGGTCCCTCTCTGCTCATTACTGAGCTATTGGTTCCAGAAAAGAGGGGATAGTCACAAATGCCTATGGTTCTCAATCCTCACAAGGCAAAGTCAACTTCCTAAAGATCCTAAAAGACCTGGGAAATCTGGTAGGATCTCAAAGATGGATTTTAGGAGGTGAATTTAACATTATCCTCTCCTTAGAAGAAAAGAGAGGAGGCATCTACCAATTGGAAAAGGAGAGTGAAAGCTTGCAATGCTTAATAGATGACCTGCACTTAATAGACATTGAAACCATGAACGACACTTTCACCTAGACAAACAAATGTTTAGGAACTCATCAAGTGGCTAGTCGTCTTGATCGTTTCTTCATTTCAGAATAGCTCATGTTAGAGGGGCATATAGTAGAAGCCAATATTATCCTTAGGTCTGGATCTGACCATTGGCCAATCCAGATTTGGGTTGACACCATCAATGCTCCCAAATTAAATCCTTTTAGGTTTGAAAATTCTGTCTTACTCACCCAAATTTTTAGGAGGAAGCAAAAACTTGGTGGGAAAATGATTTAGTATCTCATGGAACCCTCATGTACCGCTTCCGGCATAAATTGAATAATTTCAAACAACATATCTGTGCTTGGAACAAAAATGTTTTTGGAAATATATTTCAAGCCCAACGTTCTCTACGATAACGTCTTGTAAAAATTCAACAAATATACATTTCTGAAAGCCACTCTAATGCCCTACAAGCTGAAGAAGATATTCTTAATGAATAGTTGGAAGAAAGACATAAGCAAGGGGAAATTATCTGGCGTCGAAAATCGAGGGTTCAATGGCTTAATGAGTGGGAAAAGAGCATTGAGTTCTTTCACCGCTCTATGATTTGCCGAAGATACAACAACCGCATCACCAAATTAGAAAATGATTAGTGCCAACCAATTTTGGATCGTGAAGGAATGGAAAACGAGCTCGTGAAATACTATCAAAACTTGTTAGAGGAACTTGTTCATGACAAATCTCATGCCATAAGAAAAATAACCAAGCACATTCCAGCTCTTATTACACAGGAACAAAATGAGGCACTTATAAGACCCATTTCAATTGTCATTCCATGAAAGAAATTCCTACGGGTAAATCCCTAGGTACGGATGGATTTACAACCGATTTCTTTTATCATTGCTGGCCCATGGTTCATGAGGAAGTTTGGCAGCTAGTTAAGGAATGTTGGACTTCAGGGAAATTTCTACTGAGGCTTAATGCTACATTCCTAATGGGGGATAAAATAATGGGTTCTAAAATTTGATGGCATTAGATGAAGAATATGAAGGATCTCTCGGCATGACTATGGAAACATAAATATGCACCACATATTGAAGAACCCAAGATTATTTGAATGAATGAACAAATTGCAGGTTCTAACATCTATAATGCATCTTGGCAATTTCCCCATCATTCAAGAACACACTTTTTTGGAAATCAGGGACAGGAAAGAAGCTCTCTTTTGGTTGGACTCCTGGGAGAAACTCCCCCCCTTGCTCACTTAGGAGAACATGTATCATATTCATGCACAAATGCACAATAAGGATGACTTGAAGGTTTCCAACCCATGGAAAGAGACTCCCTCATAATCCATATGAAGAGAATGGAAAGTCTCGCATAGAGACTTGTATCTACCAACAAAATGTAACTTAAAGCCTTGGTAGGAAGTGGCAGCTCTGTGAAAAATTCGATCATGTGAAGGGTCGAATGTGCTCTACTGGGGCTACTCCCCCATAGGAACCTTCAATATCAAGGAATCTTATAATCTCAAGAAAAATTTCATCTCCAACCAAAGGAACATATATGGCACACCATATGGAAATCGAACCTATTGCCCAAGGTTTTTGTTTTTCTATGGCTTCTAGTCCAAAATCGTATCCTCACCTGGGATAATCTCAAAAAAAGAGGATTTATTGGTCCCTCAGCATGCCCACTTTGAAAACAACACGAGGAATCCATGGAATATCTTTTGAATCAATTACCATTCAATGCATAAATCTGTGACAAAATAGTGTTAATTATGAAAAGAATAGATAGATCTAGCAACAAAATCATACACACAATTGAAAATTGGAGAACGAAAATCTTCAGTATCCCAATTTTAAACAGAATATGGTAGCTTCTTCCAATATTTGTGGTGTAGAAAATATGGAAGGAACGAAACAAATGAGTCTTTCACTCCACTCACCCCTTGATGCCTTTTTTTTGGGCCAAGATCTATGAATACATTCAAGAAACTGTCAGGGCACAAGCGTGGTCGGGAGAGGATATCTCTTGCAATTCCAGTGAAAAAATCATTCTTGACAATTGAAATCTAAATCTTGATCCCTCTCAATCCCCTCCCATAATACCAAGACATCCTATGCACAATCACGATCCTACCCACTGGGAATGCCCGCCTCATGGTTTTCATAAATTGAACTTAGATGGAGCCTCTAAGGGTAATCCAATCCCAACAGGTTTTAGAGTGGTCATCCGAGAAAACAACAGGAAAATCAACTATGTTTTGGCAGGTAGCTTGGGGTTCGAATCAAACAACTTTGCAAATATTTGGGGTATAATTCGAGGTATTCAACTTGCTACTCAATTGGGTCTGAGCCAACTTGTTATTGAAGGTAACTCACAAATAGTCATCAATTTGGCCACTAAAATCCTAAATGTACTTGATCGAGCTAAAGTCTCACCCAGCTGGTGCCTTCTTCTCTAACATACCGAACCACCAGGGCCAGGCCATGCCACTCCATAAATACAATAATTTCATATGTATATATGTATAACAAACTTAAGAAGACAAACATATTCTGCAAATACACAGATTCATGTGGCAATAACAGTAAAAATATTATGCAACATACACATGCAAAACTCATAAACATAAACAAATGTATAAATACATATCATGTAAATTAACACACAATTAATACTTGTATTTTATATAAGACCACCAATTGCGTGCAGACCTTCCCCAATCCTCCCATCCTTAGACCACACTGCTCAGAACTCTCAATAGTGGGTCACCCCCGAGCTGGGACTAAAATCCACCCAGGTAAATGGATTTCCAACCGGGCTGAGGCAACACAGACAATAGGAAGGATTTAGTCCCATAAGCCAACTCAAGCTACCAGCATATCGTCTCTCATTTCCCACATGCCTGTCCCAACCTAGGAAGTGTGCCCCTTCTCTACTCAACAATCCTTTGACTTCCCCACTCCCCTTCCAGGGCTTCAACAACAGGCCAGACAAGAAGTCTCAAAGCACTATAACTGCAGTTGGGCTCCATCAGGAAATCACTTTCCCAACAATTCTCTCATCCGGAGAGAGTTTCTCACGGGCCTAACAACCCACCTATTCAATCCACGGGCTTGACAACCTGTCTCTTCAATCCCACGGGCCTGGCAACCTGCTTCTTCAGTCTAGCTATTAAGTCAACCATGTACAGGTAATGGTGATGACAACAACAATGTTTAGTTAAGGCACAGGTGATAGCAACAACAACATTCAAGGCATGGAATATACGTTTCTCATAACAGAAAGGTACAACACTAGCTCAGGTAGGTACATGTGCATTGTGCATCCCAGGAAGGTACGATATACTGCTGATAACAAGAAATGTACGAGGTAGCTGAAGGAGTGCGTGCAAGCTCAAGAGGTAAAGCTGATGGCATGAATGGCTGAGTGCATGAATGGATCAGTGAGTGTGAAAAGGACTAATTCCCCCCCCACTTATTTGCATGCACCCTTGATGAGACATGGTTCTCTAAGAGATCAGTTCTCTCCACTTGTAATTTATTCTCTTTTCCAAAAGAACTTAGGATAAAATAATTATCCTCAAAATAGTCTTTAGGAATAATATTATAATATTCCTTTGGCAATAAGCTCTCTAGATTATCCCCTTTCTTAGGCTCTTATCCCCCCTCGCTTTCCCTTCCTAGTGGAGTTTATTCCCCCATACTCTTTTATCTTTATCGGTCTACACACAACGATGTATTATATTAATGATATGAGTGTTTACATATACCAAAAATAGGCTCACTGGCCTTTAGCATCTAGGCTCTCCTACCTGATCAACACATAAGCCTTCTAGATTATAGTCACTTGGCTCACCAACCTATAAAACATTTTTACATTTTCAACTGGGGCTTAGTCTTGGGGTATTACATTCCCCTCCCCTTATTTATGCACCATCCTCAGTGCAATATATATACATATATTACCAAAATTTTAAAAAATCTTCAAAAATATGCGGGTATTCTGCCTGCATAGCATCCTCGTGCTCCCAAGTTGCATCCTTAGGACTGTACTAGGTCCATTGGACCTTTACTAGCTCTATGGCTCGATTCCGGAGCTGCTTGATCTTTCGGTCCAGTATGCACACCCGATGCACTTGGAAAGTGCCTTCTTGCTCCACTTGAATCACATTCCAATCAATAACATGATTAGCATTAGGCATATAATTTCTGAGAAATGATACATGGAATACATTATGAATAAACATTGATGCAGGTAATGCAAGCATATATGCTACATGCCTAATCCTCTCTAGGATTTCAAACGACCCACAATAACGAGCTGCCAAATTTGAACAATTTCCCAACTTTAGGGAACTTCTGTAGGCCTTCACTTTCAAGAATACATGGTCACCTACTTTAAATTCCTTGTGATTTATGCCATTATTAACGTAGTTTTTCTTCCTGTCTCGAGCATACTTTAAATTCTGCTTTATTTTTGACATATGCTCTTCCATTTTTCTGAGTAATTCTCGCCCAACCACTGCTCTATCTGCTGGGTTGTCCCAGCTTATAGGTGTGTTGCACCTTCTGCCATAAAGTGCCTCAAATGGGCTCATATTTAGAGATGCTTGGTACCCATTGTTATAAGCAAAATCTACCAAGTATAGGTAGTCTTCCCATTTTGATGGTTTATCCATCACGTACATTCTCAGCATATCCTCAATCACTTGATTCACCCTCTCTGTTTTCCCATCAGATTCTGGATGATAAGTTGTGCTAAAATTCAAATTCGTTCCAAATGCTTTAAATAATCCTTTCCAGAAATTTGTTGTAAACTTTGGATCTCTGTCAGACACAATTTTCTTTGGTATACCATGCAATCGAGCAATTTCCCTCATATAAATATCAACAATGTTAGTTGCCTTGTGAGTGAGCTTCACTGGAATGAAATGGGCAACTTTGGTAAGCTTGTCCACCACTACCATGATAGAATCATGTTGCTTGCTTGTTATGGGAAGTTTGGTGATGAAATCCATTGTTACAACTTTCCATTTCCACTCAGGAATGGGTAATGGTTGCAACAAACCATTTGGGTTTCTATTCTTAGCCTTGACCTTTTTACACTCCAAACATTTGGCAATGTACTCATCAACTTCTTTCTTCATGCCTGGCCAATAATATTGGTTCTTGACAGCTGTAATAGTTTTATGATACCCTGGGTGTCCAACATATGGTACATTATGCATTTCTCTCAATATCGAAATTTTCAATTCCTGGGAATTTGGTACATGAATTCTGCTTCTGTACATGAGAATTTCATCATTTCCCAACTTGTAGTTTTCATTTTTCTGCTGCAAAATACCTTGTTGTAACTTTGTTGTGATTTCTATGTATTGCAAATCTGATTTTGCAGCCTCTAAGATTCTGTCTTTCAAATTAGACTGGTACATGCTAATCGTTGTAGCATGCAACTCATGCACTCTTACGCTGAGTGCATCAACCACCTTGTTCTCTTTCCCTTTGATATGCTTTATATCAAAGTCATATTCATTGAGAAATTCCAACCACCTGCTCTGCCTGTTATTTAGAGTTGGATGTTCAAATAAATATTTTAGACCATTATGGTCAGTCCTCACCTTGAGCCTTTTCCCCATGAGGTAGTTCCTCCACTTCTTCAAGGCATGCACTATGGCTTCCAACTCCAAATCACGAGTGGCATAATTCCTTTCATGCTCCTTCAACTTCCTTGATTGATAACATACAACATACCCATTTTTACTGAGGACTCCACCAAGTCCTTCTTTACATGCATCTGTGCATACAATGAAGTCTTCTTTTGGATAATAAATCCTTAGTATTGGAGCACTGGTTAATAATTCCTTCACGTGTTGGAGACTCTTTTCACACTCCAATTTCCATTGCAACTTCACTCCCTTATTTTGCAAAGAAGTGATCTGGTGTGCAATGTTTGAGAATCCTGCAATAAATATTTTGTAGTAGCCTACAAGGCCCATGAAGGATATGACTTCTGTCACATTCTTAGGTGCTGACCATCCTCTAATGGCCTCAATATTTTCAGGATCCACTACTATCCCTTCCTCTGATATGATATGCCCCAAATAATGAATTTGGTTCTGATAAAATGAGCACTTGCTCAATTTGGCATACAACTGATGCTCCCTTAATACTTGTAATACCATCTTCAAGTGTTTCTCATGATCTTCTTCCAACTTAGAATATATAAGAATGTCGTCCAAAAATACAATGACAAACTTATCTAAGTATTCTCTAAAAATACCATTCATTAAACACATGAAGACAACTGGTGCATTTCATAACCCAAATGGCACCATTGTGAACTCATAATGATCATACCTTGTTTTGAAAGTAGTCTTGTTGATTTCTTCATCTTTAATTCTTACCCGATGATAACATGACCTAAGATCAATCTTGGATAATACTTTTGCATTCTTCAACTGATCAAAGAGGTCATTGATCTTTGGAAAACGATACTTATTATTTACAGTTACTTTGTTCAACTGCTTGAAGTCAACACAAAGTCTCAATGTTCCATCCTTCTTCTTCACAAACAAAACTGGAGAACCCCAAGGTGACACACTTGGGCGTATATACCCCTTCTTCATAAGATATTCAAGTTGAATTTGCAACTCCTTTAATTCAGGTGTACTCATCCTGTAAGGGGTCTTGGATACCGAAGCTTCTCCAGGAATCATATTTATAGAGAAATCACTATCTCTTTTAGTGGGTAATCCTGGTATTTTTTTAAATATATCCTCAAACTCCTTTAGGACTACATAATCTTCAATATTTGACACCTTATCCTTAGGTGTTTCTTCCATATGAGCTGCAAATATTTGACATCCTTTTCTGTAACATTTATTTAGCTGCAATGATGAAATTTATATGATAGTTATGGATCTAGGAATTCCCTGTACTGTCCTTAGGTTCCCTTCATCATCCCAACAAGTAAATGATTTATTATAAAAGTCTAGGATAACATGGTGTTCATCCAACCAATCCATACCAATCAAACATGCATAGGAACCTAAAGGTAGGATGTTCAAATTTTCCCTCGTGCTCAGTCCATTCATGTCCACTGGGCATGACTTAACCATCTCATTAAATTTTCTTTTGGCTTCGGTAGCCAGCTACACCAACCAAGATTTTCTATGCTTGCTTCTTGGAAAATGAAATATTTCCACCATCTTAGGATCTATATAAATATTACTAGCTCCCGAATCAATTAAAATTGCAATGGTTTTGTTGTTGATCATACCTTCCACTTCAATCATATGTGACTGAAACTCAACTTGCTTGTTGTCCAAGGCTACATAGATCCTGGGTACATTCCTGCCCATGTCCTCCACTATTTCAGCTTGTTGTACATTGTGAAGAACACTAACTTTTTCATTTATGTGTGGACAATCTCTATACTTATGATCTCCCTTACAACCCCAACATTGAATAGGTGGATTCCTTGGCCTTTGCCCCCCTGTCTTAATCGTTCTGGGCTCTCTAGAAGCTCGCTGTCCCTGAGGACTATTTTTGAAGAATGGTGGCTTAGTCCCCTTCTTCCTTTGTTCCATCTTGTACTTCTTCTTATCTTCCCAAGATTTTTGGAAAGTTGGCTTTCCTTTATGTTGATCATATAGGCATTTAGCTCGCCTTATGGTCTCCTCCAAAGTTTTGGGATCATCATATTGTATCTTATCACTGATGAATGATGGAAGCCCACTCAAATACCTATGAATCTTAACTGTCTCATTGTAATGTTCCCAAGCCAATTTTTTTTCTAGAAACACTAACTGTTCACTGCTTATTTGTTGTTTGGTTATATGTTTTTAGGTTTACTCATGAAGTTGTACATTTAGGGTTTATTATGGAGATTATAGCAATGAAGTGATAGATTTGAATGCATATACCATAAACAAAGACAAGATATAATAAGGAACACCAATATAGAGCCAATAATGTCATATATGACCTTTATTTAGATAATAGAAAGATCCTCTAACTAGAGATCTGCAGATATGGAAGAAAACCACAATAATATCCAAAATGGGATGATAAATGATACAATAATAAACAATACTGATGATAATAGCCTTCAAAGGCACTATGAAGAGAAGATACAAGCCTCCAAAGGCCAATAGCTGCAAAGGATGTCTGAGAAGATGGAACCCTGACCCTATGTAATGCCAAACCCTCAAACTGACTGAGTTGTCCACTGTCCTGGTGGATGTAGACACTCTAGATTTTGACCCTCCTCTTAGTATGCTCCAAATGTCTCAAAACTCTCCCAGAATGTAGATCAGGCCACTAGAACCCTCATGGCAAAGTCTTAGACTGAATGGTGAAGTTCTGGCCCTCCAAATGAGCAAACCCTCAACTGGTTTGCGCCCTCCTGGTTGACCGAAGCTCCAATATTTTGACCTCACCTCTAGAGGCCTCCAACTGCTACAAAATTCAATGAGATGATAGATCAGGGAAATGCAACCCCACTGGTGAAATCTCAAGATGAACTATGAAGATCTGGGTCACCAAATGATGAAAACCTCCTTCTGTAGTGCGACCCTGTCTTCTCCAACTCGTGCCAAGCTCTAGGAAATAAGCTGTTGGGAAAACCTCCTCCTAAATAGACTAGAAGTGATGCCCTGGACCATACAAAGAATACCCAAATGTTCCTTTTCTCAAAATCCTCCTCCTCACTTCAGATTGAACTGATCTCCATAAGGTAGTGCGCCCTCCTGCTGGAAACCCCCTTAGGCTACACACTAGTACTCTTCTGCCAATAGATCTGACCTCTGTAACACTATAGAATGGTGTGGGAGGATTGTTGCACCTCCATGACCAAACTTGGATGAAGGAAGGTGGAATCTTTCGCCACCGAGTTGATCTCTAGGGTTTTAGTCTCAAAACCCTCAAAATTGCTTGTGCTTAAGAGCTCAAATGCAAAATATGATAATAACCCAGAATTCCTTAGAAGTGTGCCCTTCCTTTCTTTTATACCCCAGTCTATTCTTCTGTTGAGTTAGTTAACCCCTAGGGTTAACTCCTAGTTTTTCTCCACATGTTCTTTTCTTTCATTGAGTTAACTTTTTTCACACAAAGTCAACTCAGTAATATAAGGCTATGCTTAGGTAATGGCTTATGGTTGAATTTGTCCCCATGATGCATGAGACTATAGTCTAGTGGGGATAGCTAAACTATTGAGTCTCTCCAAACCTCTTCATCAAGAGGTGGGGGACATTACAGTCTCCACTGCTAGAAATTGCTTGCCCACAAGCAATTCTGGACCTGTCTCCTAAATCATCCATTCACCTTCCCAAGTAGCATCCTCTATGGGTAGATTCTTCCACTTGACCAAATATTCCTTGATGCTTCTTTTCCTTAAATTCTTCTCCCAGACTTCTAATATCTCCTCTAGTACCAATATCAATTGTCCTTGTTCATCCAAAGGCGACAATTCCTTAATAGGAATGATGTGTTTACCAATGGCTCTCTTCAAGCAAGACACGTGGAAACCATTGTGTATTTTTCTGCCCTGTGGTAGATCAAGCTCATATGCCACGACCCCTACCTTTTTGTTTACCCTGTATGGACCCAAAAAGCAAGGTTGGAGATTTTCTGTGCCACTCCTTTTAATGGGTGTCTATTTGTACGATTGAAGCCTCAAATAAACCAAATCACCAACCTCAAATGTGCGCTCCACCTTGTACCTGTATGCCTATACCTTCTGTTGATTCTGTGCCCTTTACAGGTGGTCCTTAAGTTCTATGAGTATATCCTGACTCTGCTGAATCCAATCCTGAACCATGGGAGCCTCGTTTTCGCCAAAGACAATCTCCACAAATGAGATCGGGTCCTAACTATATAAGGCTCTAAATGGTGGCATACCAACAGACATATGATGGGTGGTGTTGTAGAATTACTCCCCCAAATGAAGCCATTTAACCCATGCCTTTTGCTTCCCTGATACATAATTCTTGAGGTAGACATCAAACCATTTGTTGACTATATCTGTTTGAGGATGATAACTAGTACTAGGTGTTAAGGTTGTACCTACCAACTTGAATAGTTTATGCCAAAATGTGCTCATAAACCTGATGTCCCTATCAATCACAATGGTTTTGGGTAAACCATGCAATCTGAAGATCTTCTGGAAGAACAAATCTACAACCTGTGTTGCACTATAGTCTATGGAAATGGCAAAAAAGTGTGCAAACTTAGTCAACCTGTCTACTACCATGAAAATACAGTCTTTGCCCTGAGCCTTGGGCAATCTTGTGATGAAATCCATAGATATGCTTTCCCATTTGTGCTCTGGGATGGGAAGTGGTTGCAGTAATCCTGTTGGGTGAGTGTGTTCATCTTTGTTTACGTAACAAGTCGTGCACTCCTTGATGTGGAGAATCACATCTTCTTTTAAGCCCTTCCAAGCAAATCTCTCTCATATCTGCCTGTATGTCTTGATGAAACCCTGATTCACTGCTACTGGTGAATCATGACATGCTTGTAGCACTTTGGCCTTGAAGGTTGACTCAGGGACTGAGAAAATTCGGCCCTTGTAGTATATGATGTCATCCATAATCCTAAAGTTGTCATCTTGTACCTATCCATCCATCAATTCGCATGCAAATATGTTGTTTGAGTATTCCACTAAAAGGTGGGCCTTCTAGTTCACTGAGATGGCGATCATGGCATAAACTGATGGTCTTCTGGATAAGGCATATGCCACCAGATTATTCTTCCCTTTGAAAAACTCGATTTCAAAGTCATAAGCTTGGATTTTTCTCACCCATTTCTGTTGCCTCTCAGTTAAGTCCTTCTGATCCAGAAAGTACTTGAGGCGGTTGTGATCTGTCCTCACAACGAATTTTTCCCAAACCAAATATTGCCTAAGCTTATCCAGTGCATGCATGATGGCTAGCATCTCTTTGTCATAGATGGTGTAGATAAGCTCAAGACCCCTCAATTTTCAGATTTCATAGACAATAGGGTGCCTATTTTGCATAAGCACTGCTCCAATGCCTTCCCCTGAGGAATCACACTCCACTGTAAAGGGTTGTGTGAAATATAGTATGGCCAATACTGGACAAGTACTCATCACCTTCTTTATTTTTTCAAAATTCAATTGTGCTTCTGGACTCCATTTGAATTCCCCTTTCGTGGTCAAATCGGTCAAAGGTGCACAAAGTTGAGAGAAGCCTTTGACAAACCTCCTGTAATAACAACAGATGCCCATAAACCCCTTCAATTCAGTGAGTGTCTTAGGTGTGGGCCGGTCAAATATAGAAAATATAGATTGTATCTTCTCTTGGTATACCTGTACCCCCTTCACTCCAATGATGTTCCCTAAATAAAGGACCTCTGTCATTCCAAACTCACATTTGGATTCCTTAGCATATAAATATTGCTCTTCCATGATAGCCAAAATATTCTCTACATGCTAAAGGTGCTCCTCCCAAGTTTTGCTATAGATCAACAAGTCATTAAACAATACTAATAGGAACTTCCTTAGTTGCTTGTTGAAAACATGGTTCATGAAATATTGGAAGGTGGTTGGTGCATTAGTCAGCCCAAAAGGCATCACCAAGAATTCATAGTGTCCATAGTGACATCGAAAAGTAGTCTTGAGGACATCTTGCTCCCTCATCTTTATCTTATGATAGACAAAGTGCAAGTCAATATTTTTGAAGTATACATCCCCATGGAGCTCATCCAATAGCTCATAAATCCTCTAGATGGGGTATCTATTCTTGATTGTCTTCTTATTTAAAGCCTTGTAGTCAATACACGTGTGCATGGTCCCATCCTTCTTTTTCACCAACACTACTAAAGATGCAAAGGGGTTGGAACTTGGCCTAATGTGGTCATGTATAATAGTTCTTTAATGACCTTCTCAATCTCATCTTTATATTTCTTGGGGTTCCTGTAGGGAGTGGTGATGATAGGTTTCACAACCTCATCCAACTCTACGATATGCTCAAACTCCCTATTTGGTGGTGCTCCTGGTGGTATGGGTTCAAAGACCTTGATGTGTCTGTCAATGATTCTCTGAATCTCTGGTGAGTAATGAGTTTTCCCTTTCTTTTCCACCCTAACCAATATTCTACACTATGCTGCATAAGCAATGTTCCCTCCTAAAGATGGCCTCCATGCGCTTTGTTGTCACCACTCTTGGTGTGTTGCCTGTCACGCCCCTGAGAACCACCTTTTTTCCATTTTCCTCTGTAAAAGACATCTCCATGGTCTTGTAATTTGTGGTGATTGGCCCCAACGTACTAAGCCATTGAACTCCAAGCATGATGTTGGTGTCTGGAAGGTCCATAAAATAGAAATATTGTGCCAAATCATGCTTTCCCAATGTAAGCTTCATTCTTGGAATGTATCTGTCACAAGGCATAGTGCGCCCCCTACTATCTTCACACAAAATCCCTCAAATTCAACTGTGGGTATGTGTCTCCTTTGCAGTAGGGTTGAATCAATGAAGTTGTGTGAAGCACCCCCATCGATGAGAACTGAAACCTTCTGCCCTTTTAGCATCCCTCTCATCCTGAAAGTGTTGAATTTAGGTACCCCGCTGATGCATTCTAGTGTTACCTTTTCATCTGCTGCAAGGTCGTGACTTGCATCCTCCTCTTTTGTGTTTTCTGTGGGATCTTCCTCTATGTTTTAGAAGTGGACGAAACCTTCCTCCTCATCATTAGAGATCACCTCAATGCAGTGATCATTTCCCTTTCCCATGCATTTGTGTGTTGTATCCCAAGGCTCTTTGCAGGTGAAGCACAACTGCTTCCTTCTCAAGTCCCTCCTAGTGGTCTCATCAATTCTACCTCTTCCCTGATCAAACCCCCTTTGGTCTCTCCCCCCTTGGTTCATAGGAGGTCTTTAGTCTCTACCCCTTTGGTTTAGAGGAGGTATAGAGGTAAATCTCATCTTTGTTGTTGGTCCCAAATCCCTAGTCTTCCATATTGCATCATGCAAGTTGGTAGGCTTAAAAGCCTTGACCCAACCCCTTAAGGGATTCATCAAACCCTCTGTGAAGAGCATCATAAGTCTCTCTTGAGACACATCCTGCACCAATACTGCTATCCTCTTAAAATCTTCTATGTATACCTCTAGTGATCTTGTTTGTCTAAGCTGGGTGAGTTCCCTAAAAGGTAGCTCTAGATACCCCTGGTCAAACCTGTCAATGAGCCTCTGTGTAAACTTTGTGTAAGCTGTGATCTGATTGTGACCCAATGTAATTAACCCATGGTACCACCAATCATGAGATTTTCACTCAAAGTAAATGGTGGCAAATTTGATGGCATCCATCTCTCTCACGAGGTTAAGTTGTAGGTAGGTATTAAGTTTCTGCACCCATGCTTGCACATTCACCTTGGAAGATCCATCAAAGTATGGGATTTCCATCTTTCCTGCCCTGCACTCCAATTCATAGTTAGGCCTTTGATACTATTTAGGCTTACCCCTGAACTTGATCCCACAATATTGATCCAGTGTGACTTGCCTTTGGAATCCTGTACTCAATGCGTGATATTCTCTGGCACACTGCTCAAAATTGTTCTCAATTTCATCATCATAGTTGCGTTGTGGCTGGTTATCCAAGAATATGGGTAGGTAGGGTGTAGGGGCGGCCCTACTGTGTGTTGGCCCCTAAGGAAATCCTCCTCCATAACTCTATCCCTTAGTGTGGTAGTGAGGGATATGCTCCTGATGAGGTCTAGTACCCCCATGAGACCCAATGGCTTCCTTGTTTGCATAAATTTCTGGTCACTTCCCTGCATGGGTTATCTGTAGTAGGAGTTGCACAATATTCATTTGACTGGTATTTATCTTCTCCAAGGCCTCTCTCATTTCAACTTGTCCCCTGCGCATAGTTTCCTTATTTTCCTGTATATTATGTTCAAGTGCACTTTGTGTATGAATAATGGAGTGTTGTAAATCCTTTGCAAAACCTGCTAGAATATGTGGCTCACTGTCCTCTCCTGAACCCTCCATCTCTGTCTTTGTTTCACCTATCTGCTTTCTGCGTCTGTCCATGTAAATAACACTTGACTTCTGCATGCGCTAATCCCCACTAGATGGGAGGATCAATGCTATGATACCACTGTAATGTTCCCAAGACAATTTTTTTGCTGGAAACACTAACTGTTCACTGTTTATTTGTTGTTTGGTTATATGTTTGCAGGTTTACTCATGAAGTTGCACTTTTAGGGTTTATTATGGAGATTATAGAAATGAAGTGATAGATATGAATGCATATACCATAAACAAAGACAAGAAACAATAAGGAACACCAATATAGAGCTAATAATGTCAGATCTGACCTTTATTTAGATAATAGATAGATCTTGTTACCAGAGATTTGCAGTTCTGGAATAAAACCACAATAATACACAAAATGGGATGATAGCTGCTACAATAATAACCAATACTGATGATAATATCCTTAAAAGGCACCTTGAAGAGAATATACAACCTCCAAAGTCCAATAGCTGCAAAGGATGAATGATAAGATGGAACCTTGGCCCTATGTAGTGCCAAACCCTCAAACTGGCTGAGTTGCGCATTGTCCTGGTGGCTGTAGACACCCTAGATTTCACCCCTCCCCTTCCTGTGCTCCAAATGACTCAAAACTCTCTCGGAATCTAGATCGGTCCAGTAGAACCCTCCTGGAAAAGTCTCAGACTGAATGGTGAAGTTCTGGACCTCCAAATGAGCAAACCCTCAACTGGTTTGCGCTCTCCTGGTTGACTAAAGCTCCAATATTTCTGCCTCACCTCTAGAGGCCTCCAACTACTACAAAATTCATTGAGATGATAGATCAGGGCAATGTAACCCCACTAGTGAAATCTCAAGATGAACTATGAAGATCCGGGTCACCATATGATGAAAACCTCCTTATGTAGTGTGCCCCTCTCTTCTCCAACTCGTGCCAAGCTCTAGGAAATACTATGTTGGGAAAAAATCCTCCTGAATAGACTAGAATTGATTCCCTAGACAATACAAAGAATACATAGATGTTCCTTTTCCAAAAATCCTCCTCCTCACTTCATATCAAACTGATCTTCACAAGGGAGTGCACCCTCCTGCTGGAAACCCCCTTAGGCTATGCACTAATACTCTTTTGCTAATAAATCTGACCTCTATAACACTGTAGAATGGTGTGGGAGGATTGTTGCACCTCCGAGACCAAGCTTGGATGAAGTCAGGTGGAATATTTCACCATCGAGTTGATCTCTAGGGTTTTAGTCTCAAAACCCTCAAAATTGCTTGTGCTCAAGAGCCCAAATGAAAAATATGATAATAATCCAGAATGCCTTAGAAGTGCACCCTTCCTTTCTTTTATTCCCCAAATCTATTATGTTGTTGAGTTAGTTAACCCCTAGGGTTAACTCCAAGATTTTCTCCACATGTTCTTTTCTTCCATTGAGTTACCTTTTTGCACACAAATTCAACTCAGTAATATAACGTTGTACTTAGGCAATGGCTTCTGGTTGACTTTGTCCCCATGATGCATGAGACTATAGTCTAGTGGGGATAGCTAGACTACTGAGTCTCTCCAAACCTCTTCATCAAGAGGTGGGGGACATTACACTCATCCTTGATGAAGGAGACATAATTTAGCAGTTCTAAAAACCTTTTTTCATATTCATCGATGGTCATACTCCCAAGCTTGAGTTCAAAGAACTCCTTCATTTTCTTGTCATAATATCTCTTAGTCAAGTATTTCTTTTGAAAACACTTCTTGAATTCCTTCCAAGTAACATTTTTCTCTTTAATGTGCTGCACCTGCACAAGTTGGTCCCACCACATGGATGTTTTTCCCTTGAGCTAATAGATAACAATTCTTCCTTCTGCATGTGAAGAATAATTATGTAATTGAAAATATTTTCTCATGCCTAGTAGCCATGTCTCTGCATCTTCATCCTTCTTGTGCTCACCTTCAAACGTAAGAGGTTTGATTTTGTTTATTTCTCCTTGTAGCTCATCCATCCTAGACCTCTTCCTATGCTTACTGACAGGGGATGGACTTGAGCTACTGTGTGTTCTCCTAGTGGAATGCCTTGGGGAGCGATCGTGATGTTTGCTAATGCTTCTTGTTCTTCCTTTATCCTAAGGAGACATGTGACTTCATGATTTGTTTGAGTCATTCTCCTTATCCATCTTCTTTTCTATTATGTCCAAGCTTTGCATTAACTTTATATTGAAGTCCTCGTGCTACTCCATGGATTTCATAAGCCTTTCATTATCAACTTTATAGCTTTGGACATCCTTTTGCAAATTTTTAACGGTCTCTACCAAATTCATGTTTCCTTCCTTTCCTTCTCCATGTCCATTTGAGTTTGTACCTTCATTACGCATATGGACATCCATCCCTATGATCTCATCTTCCTGGCTGTAAGTTCCCTGCGTAACTTCCATTATTCTGCGCTCTGTGTTGATCCTGATATGATCTAGTTGTTGTTAACTCTGCAAAATGTGTAGCCAACTAAACTTTGTTAGGCTGATTGCTTTAACAAATTTAGGAAATTATGCTCAATTATGGTTCCATAATACATTAAAATTCTTTCTTTTGATTTTCCTGAAAATTTCCTACCCAGGTCAATTTTCTGAGTGAGTATTAATATTCTAATTTTCAAGATCTTTCCAACGTCTACTTCCATGCTCAATTATGAGTTTTGAGCAGAAAGTTATGAATATTTGAAAATTTTGCTTCCTAGGAGGTAATCCTTGTACAATTGTTGTTCTTCTTTAGAGCTGGATTAACTCTTGGACTCCTGCTGGATCTTGTTTTTAGGTTTAAAGGCTTCTGTAATTTCCCTTATTTGCAGGTCCGTACAATTCATAAATCTACGAGCTCCTTCTCTAAGCCCTTTTCTTTCTTTAAAATAAAAAATTCGGGCACTAGCCCCCTTTACTTCGGCCAAAATCTCATATGACCAAGGGATATGACCAAGCACTTAGCTGAAAGGCGGTTATCCAGAGCTTCGGGACTTTGGGGTTTCGACACTTCGATATTCAGAGGTTTTACCTTCATCACACCCCATTTTCATCGAATGTCGAGTTGGATAACTCTTGAACGATACCTCTTCGGAGCTTTGGGCTTCAGAGGTTTCACCTATACCATACAAAATTTCTTCTGAACGTCGAATTGGCAAACTCCCTGAATGGTGCTTCTACAGAGTTTCGAGACTCCGGTGCTTCGGAGCTTTGGGCTTCGAAGGATTTTTCATCACAACCCAAAATTTCCTATGAATGTCAAATTTACAAACTTCGAGGGTCTCATTAGCAACTACGCACCAGGGCGTGCTACGTGGAAAAAATGTGGAGATGACATGTGGCCCAATCGATGGGTGACACATGTCAAGTTCCAATTGGCACAAAAATTCTATGGAAAGCATGAATTAAGATGACACGTGGCACACACAAAGTGGGTCCACGTCACCCTAGGTGACGTCAACTAGCCACGTCACTCCGACGCTCCATGACTTCCGGACTTCGGGCTTTAGAGAATCTCTCACCAGAACACTTCAAAACTCTCAAACATCGAACTGGAGAATCTTCCAAACCATCGGTCTTCAGAGCCTTACTACTTCGATGCTCTCTAAGTTCGGGCTTTAGATAACTTCTCAACATAGCACAACAAATCTTCTAAATGTAAACTTCTGAACTCTCAAATAGGTCCACGTCACCCTAGGTGACGTTAGCATGCCACATCACTTCGACGTTCGGGGACTTGGGAAATTCAGACTTTGGAAGATTTCACACTAACATAATTTAAAACTCCCGAACGCCGAGTTTTTGAACTTTTGAACAAGTGCTCCCCGGAGCTTCGGGACTACGACGCTCCTGGACTTTAGAACTCCGAGCTTCAGGGAACTTCCAAACAACACTATAAAACTCCCAAATGCTGAACTTTCGAATAATCTCTATTCTGCGGACATGTGTCCTCAAACACGAATGGTCTATATTTACTCTGTAGTTTCTCCCGGAGTGTCGAACCTCCGAACTATCGTGAGATCTACGACTCTCACTCCCTCACGCACAAATCTGATGGTTGGGATATGATCTTCACCACAATGCTTCACCTCTTGGTCTATGCTTGATCCAATGGCCCAGATCTGTCCTTGTCTAAATCCAACGATCAGGTACTCCTCCCAGTGATCTATGATGTAGATTCACTCCGAGACTCCAGAGCTTCAAGTATTTTACCCCCTTTACATAAAAGAATTAAAAATTGTTGAAGCAACGAAGTTCGAAGGACTTGAGGGGTTAACTGCCATGCTCCTTTTTCAGATCTGACAACTATGAAGGATTCAAACCTTTCCCTAATAGATCTCGTCTGTTCACCTTCTCACAAGGAGATTTCTCTTCTTTTGGGGACTTAAGAGATAACCTATGGATTCCTTGCGCTTCAAATTCGACCCATTCCAGGTCAGAATTTGCCTGAACATGTATTAAATTACAAAATTTTTACCCCTTGGCTGATTTCTTCAAATTTTCCAAGTATTTTCACAACAAAAATTAGGACTTTTTCCCATTTCCACACAAGTGACTCAATCAACTTGCTTGGCCCATCTAGGCTCAGTGATGGAAACTGGAGTGCTGATACCAAATTGTAACATACCCAGCCAGTCGGGCCGGGCCATGCCACTCCATAAAAACAATAATTTCATATGTGTATATGTATAACAAACTTAAGAAGACAAACATATTATGCAAATCCACAGATTCATGCAGAAATAATAGTAAAAATATACATGCAACAGACACAGGTAAAACCCATAAACATAAACACGTGTAAAAATATACAACATGTAAATTAACACACAATTGATACTTATCTTTTATAAAAGACCACCAACTGCGTGCAAACCTTCCACTATCCTCCCAACCTTAGACCACGCTGCTCAGAACTCTCAGCAGTGGGTCACCCTCGAGCTGGAACTAAACTCCACCCGGGTAAAGGGATTTCTAACCAGGCTGGGGCAACACAGAAAACATGAAGGATTTCATCCTAGGAGCCAACTCAAACTACCAGTCTACAGTCTCTCATTCCCCACATGCCTATTCCACCCCAGGAAGTGTGCCCCTTCTCTGCTCAATAGTCCTTCGATTGCCCCACTTCCCTTCCAGGGCTTCGACAACATGCCATATAGGAAGTCTCACAACACTGTAGTTGCAGTTGGGCTCCCTCATGAAATCACTTTCCCAACAATTCTCTCACCTAGAGAGAGTTGCTCACGGGCCTGGAAAACTGCCTCTTTAATCCATGGGCCTGAAAACCGTCCTCTTCAATCCCACGGGCCTGAAAACCCACTTCTTTAGTCCAACTCTTAAGTCAACCAAGTACAGGTAATGGTGATGACAACAACAACGTTCAGCTAAGGCACATGTGATAACAACAACAACATTCATGGCATGGAACTTATGCTACTAATAACATAAAGGTACAACACTGGCTCAGGTAGGTACAAGTGCATTGTGCATCCCATGAAGGTACGATATACTCCTGATAACAAGAAATGTACGGGGTAGCTGAAGGAGTGCGTGCAGGCTCCAGAGGTAAATATGATGGATGACATGAATGGATGAGTGTGTGAATGGCTCAGTGAGTACGAAATGGACTAATTCCCCCCACACTTATTTGCATGCACCCTTGATGACACATGGCTCTCTAGGAGCTCGGTTCTCTCCACTTGTAGTTCATTTTCTTTTCTATAAGAACTTAGGATAAAATAATTATCCTCACATTAGGAACAATATTATAATATTCCTTTGGCAATAAGCCCTCTATCTTAGCCCCTTTCCTAGGCTCTTAGCCCCCCTCCCTTTCCATTCCTAGTGGAGTTTATTCCCCCATACTATTTTATCATGGTTGGTCTACACACAAAGATGTATTATATTAATGATATGATTGTTTACATATACCAAAAATAGGCTCACTGACCTTTAACATCTAGGCTCTCCGACCTAATCGACACATAATCCTCCTAGCTTATAATCACCTGGCTCACCAACCTATAAAACATATTTACAATTTCAGTTGGGGCTTGGTCTTGGGGTATTACATATTCACTCTCTCGACACCCCCAAATCCTTACTTAATCTGAGCCTCAACCTCATCCCCTATCATATTCACAGGCAAGTTAATAAATTGGCAGATCGATTGGTTAATGAAGGGGTTCAACTTCTAGAGAATGACCTTTGTATGAACACTAACATAAAAAAAACTCCACCACTGCTCAGGCAATGTGTACATTTGTCTTAGGAAGATTGCAATTCCTTGGATGGGGTGCCACCTGGACCAAATTGCAATTAATAATGTTGTCCATGCTCGCCACCTCACACTCCACTATGCTCCTTTTGAGGCAGGGAATTTACGCAAGATCTAGCTTTAGAAGATATGGTTTAATGGGAAACTTAATGTTAAGAATCACTTCGATGTTGGTTTTTTTATCAAGGAGGTACAATAGAAACATGGGATGCCAACTTGAGTTTAATGGCATCTTTTCAGGTTCGGCTTGCAATTATTTCCCTGCTTTCCCCCATGCTTATTTCCATGGGATTCTAGTTTGTCTTTCACTCTAGTTTTGCGTTTGGTATGGTAAGTTACTCCTTCTTTTCATCTATGGTTTTGTCTGGTTTTTTTACTCGAGTCTCCGACATCTCTCTCAAAGTAATGTTGAGAGAATGAGGCTGTGCTTGGTGAGGCCCTAACGACTACAGATATTTGGCGAGTTGTCATCACGCTTCCCTCAAATGCCTCTAGCTCGACCTCTTTTCCTCTACTTCCCTAWGCTAAATTTCCAAGTACAAAGGAGAAAAATCAATTTGGGGCMACCTCGGGTCAGGCAGTCAATGTAGAAGTAGATTCCCCCCCCCCCTCTCCAAGAACTTCAGTTCCCTTCTCTCCAAGAACTTCAGTCTCCTACTCTCTATAAGTCTACGCCAACTCTTGCGTTGCCCATGGAAGAATTCATTCAACACGAAGGAAGTGGAATTCATACGAATTGGCCCTAGCTCCAGGGCATGCCTCCGACACAGGTTGCAAGAGATCAAGAAATAATAGACCAGGATTTTACTTATGCCCCCCCGAGGGACACTGGGGATTCCTAGTGATCAAAGAAGATTCTCCTTTGGCTCCTCTCCTTAACTTTGTTACATGACATGCTCCATCCCCATTGAGAAATTTACCCTCGGAGGCATATACAATGCGTGGTTTATCAGAAGATCACCTACAATTGATCTTTGAAATATGACAGGAAATTGCAGATTGACAATTCAGACAAGAGCACATCAATTGCCGACTGGATGCTCTCTTTTACTCTCTTTCAGGTGAGCCAACCTCACAACACTATCCAGTCTTTCGTCAACCTTTCAAAATTGCTCCAACGTGGCCTCATCAACATCGGGATGAAAGTGGAAATGGAGCATCTGGAGTATGATTTTTTCTTGTCTTTAGCATTCAGTAGTCTCCATAATGATGGAATCTCCAACCTCTTCTTTTGTAAATGTTATACACGTGCATTTTTTGATACAATTTTTTGGGTACATTATGAAGCAACTCATAGCATACATGGTATTGGTTTGGTTTCCATTAATGACAGATCAACCACCAGGCTCTTAAGTTTTTGTATTATTTTCAGACATTTGAGGTAATATAAAGTTCTTAGCTTACAAAAAAAAAAATTTCATTGTATTTTGAACAAATTACATATCTTTTTTTTTCCATGTAAAAAATTTTCTCGATATTATAAAGAGTATAAGATCGTTTACAGTGCAGAGTGAATCTCCTGAAAATGGCATGGGCGCAATGAAGAGGCGACCAGCGCACCGAAGGAAGAAAACAAAATAGAAAGCTGTCAGTGCAGCTGAGAGAATCTCCTGTTACAAGCAWTTKCAATGGATCCAACGCCAATGCAGAAAAAACAGAATAACTTTGGAGCARCCAAAATAAACGAAAACAGGGCGCATGAAAGACATTCCCAGGCCTTCGGACAGATGCACCCCGATACTACCACCCAACTCAGATAGGCAAGTTAAACAAAGAATAATGACCCTGCCATAAAGGAGAGACGGATCACACACTGGATAGCAGATCAAAACAAAAGGCACAACAATCCCAGATAGAAAATACACTATGCTTCGAAAAGGTTATAGTAGGAGTGAGGGCTCTCGACATCATTATCAACGTGATAAACCGTGAGCCTACCAACCACACCACCTAAAGCCTTTTTGGATAGGACATCTGCAGCATTGTTTTGGGATCTAGGAATGTGCCGAAACTCGATGGCTGAGAAGTTTTTGGATAGCTTCAGGGTGCGCTCCTTCCATCCTTCGATCTGAACTGAGTGAAGCTTGCTGAGAAGATTTATCCAATCGATAATAATCCTCGAATCTCCTAACACCAGGATGTGATCTAAGGACCAAAAAGTGGCAAGTGAGAGGGAAACCCAAAGGCCCATCAGTTCTGCTTTGGTATTTGTCCCCGGGCCGCAGTTTAAATGCCAGTTTGTGGTTCTATGAAGGCTGGATTTGAAGGTGCCCCCTGCCCCACAGCAAAGGCCGTTCTGCTGGGCCGCTCCATCAAAACATATGAGAGTAACGCCCTCTGCCAGATGTTGAACGCAAGCTTTGATTTTGGATGGTTTAAGAGAGGACG
>SNQJ01S0000326.1:285923-309518 GCA_010110895.2 Picea sitchensis | reverse complement strand
GCTCATTCCCCCGATATATAGGAAGCAGTGCTGCTGGATCCGGAACAAAGGGAGGGAAAGATGAGTTTAGAGTAGCCAGTAATGAGTCCTCGGAATCAGGCGACTGATTAAAACCTGGGGGAAAATCTTGTGAGTCTAGAGGTCCCAAGGGAGGGTTTGGAGAACAGGTTTGAACTGCTGATTGTGTTGAAGGAAGAGGAAGTAGAGGCGGTATCAAGTTATCAGATTGTATGCCAGAGTCCGGACGAGGAGCTGGGGAGGCAGTTTTCAAGCCCTGGTTAAGGGAACAGGGCTGTTCCGTCATCAGTGCAGTAGTGTGAGAAGGCGAATGGGGTATAAGGGTATTCGGAAGTGAGGAAAGGTGAGTTGGATGAGGGAGAGAGTCGATCGGGATGTTTGGTGAGGAGGAGCTTGGTGACAACTCAAAGGCTGAGGGGAGGGAAGAAGTAGAAGGGAATTACATATCTAATTAGCTTATAAAATGCATTTCTCTACATAAATATTCCTTTGATTCAGAATGAAAGTCACAATACTCCGACTTGAAAAAACTTCATCTTCATCATCCATCATCTAGGTGTTCAAATTCAACATTATCATCACTGATTATTGTGAATGATAGGCTACGATCTTCTTAAAAAACTCAAGGTATGGTGTTCAAACACTTGACATTGTTGATGTTCAAAATATGTTTAAAAATATATGGCATAGATAAAATTAAGCACGTACCTATAAGCATGTGTTGTTGAAAGTTAATGGAATAAATTATTTCCACATTAAATTTTTGGCACAAAACCGAGGATCAATGAAAATACCAATTGTGATAATGTCATATGTAAATATGTCATAGAAGATTCAAAGGTGCATATTTCTGATACAAAAGTGTTATAACAATCATAACTCATGGCAGAATCCCCTTAGATACTAGTTCATTTAGCCTTAGTGCCTCCTAAAATTTTATAAGCCCACCCATTCTCCACTTTCTACTACATAAAGACTATTGTTTAGGTCCATCTAAACCTGCATGTCCTGTTCACACACACTCTGATATCTATCTTTGACATTGTAAATTTTAGCGATACATCTTGTAACTTCATAATGCACTCTCATGTAGATTAAATGAATAAAAATATAAACCAACATAAATGTATCTGATTTATTAATTATTAATTGCCTTATGGTTTAATAAAGTAATTTATACATTAAATAATTTATGTTAAATTTGTGTCACTTCTACGTTAAGAAAGCTTAATCAAAATAAAATAATGAAGTGACAGATTCTCTATTAAAATTCTTATCAATTTGAAAACTTAAAGAGAAAACCTACACTGGCCGAATAAAAATATAGAACAACCGGTCTTGAAATAAACAAAAATAGGCACTGAAATAGTATTAGTATGATTAGTTTTCGAGTATATACTTGCATTACCATAATAGGTTGACAAATAGATTTGTTTTTTTAATTACTTTAAACATTTAAGCAAATATTCATAACTATAGTTACTTCAATAATCTTTAAAATTTTTACAATATCAATATTAATTAATTCCCAAATATATACTTTCGTAGGTTGACAAATAGATTATATCTCACTTTAATTTCATTAAATCATTAAAAAAATTCTTTATATGCCCTTTTACTATAAGAATGAGGTAGGGGTTTGAGTGAGAGATTAAGAAATATGCAAAGAGAATTAATAGAATTCTAAGGGTTAGCGAGTAGAAATTTAATCTTTCTCCAAAATCTTATTTATTTAATATGTAAGATCATACTCTCTAAAATGTTAAAAAAAAATAAAAAATCTACATTAAAAATATATATTTTAGTTGTGTATATGGCTAGTATAAATTTAATCTTTCTTTGAAATCCTATATATTTAATATGTAAGATTATGCTATTTAGAATTTAATTTTTTTTATTATATTAGTTGTGTATATAAAATTGTTTAAAATATATAAGATGTTTACACATAAACATCTCAACAAACATCCGAAACCCTATTTAATGTTAGAGCTTGTGGTAATATATGGAACAATAAATTTCTACACATTCAATACTATCCACATATATTGTTTCTGCAACTTATGATAGTACATGTCTTTGAATACATCATCGACTGGCGCACAATACAATTAAGTTCAGTTCAAGTAAAGGCGTTGTAGCGAAATGCACAAGTGTCGCCATAAAGCCTACCCACCAAAACGTATAATATTGTTGTCGACATACAGAAAGAATTCAGTACCATACTCGTGGGCTAGAGCTTGTTAGGAAATTTTATGAATATCTTCATGTAAAATCTCATGTCGTAGGAGGAGAGCTTTCATTTTCCAACTCTACACATTTACTTAGAACCTATTCTTTTATGTCGTTGTGATTGACTGGCCTAACCCTAAAAAATTAAATAATGATATGAATAAATTAAGAGATAAAACCACAACAAACAAACATTAAGAGACAAGACCATAATCCCCGATGGGGTGTCAACATGTCAATCCCAACAATGACCTCAACCACCACTGAACCTCATGGCTTGAGATAACACCATCTGATGATTGAGGTGGCAGACATAGATGGCTTGTCTCGTATGTGCATTAACGAAGACTTGTCTCTCCAAGGGTGCATTAGTTCAGTTATGATAGAGCAAGCGGGTTTCAAAGTCATGCCCAACAAAGCTTCAATGGAAGTTCAATCTACCTCCTATCCATACAAAGGTACTTGCAATAACATTCAATGGAAAGGATGTTTATGATTACAACTATGTGAGACATCCTCCAGGACACAGACTGAGTGAGTCGGCCTGAGAGAGAGCCCATGAGTTGGGTGTGTTGTTCCTCTCTGAGACGAAGAAGGAACATTGTGTGCCTCTGTGTGGGATGAGGAAGCCCATGAGTTGGGTGTGCCCATGATATGGGTGTGTGGTTCCTCTTTGAGACGAATATGGAATTTTGTGTGCCCTTGTGTGGGGTGAGGAAGCCCATGATTTGGGTGCGTCGTTCTCTCTGAGACAGAGATGAAATGATGTACTGGTATCCTCTGTGCAATACAATTAAGTTCAGTTCAGTTAAAGGCGTTGTAGCGGAATGCACAAGTGTCGCCATAAAGCCCACCCACCAAAACGTATAATATTGTTGTCGACATACAAAAAGAATTCAGTACCATACTCATGGGCTAGAGCTTGTTAGGAAATTTCACGAATATCTTCATGTAAAATCTCATGTCGTAGGAGGAGAGCTTTCATTTTCCAACTCTACACATTTACTTAGAACCTATTCTTTTATGTCATTGTGATTGACTGGCCTAACCCTAAAAAATTAAATAATGATATGAATAAATTAAGAGATAAAACCACAACAAACAAACATTAAGAGATAAGACCATAACCCCTGATGGGGTGTCAACATGTCAATCCCAACAATGACCTCAACCACCACTGAACCTCATGGCTTGAGAGAACACCATCTGATGATTGAGGTGGCAGACATAGATGGCTTGTCTTGTGTGTGCATTAACGAAGACTTGTCTCTCCGAGGGTGCATTAGTTCAGTTATGATAGAGCAAGCGGGTTTCAGAGTCATGCCCAACAAAGCTTCAATGGAAGTTCAATCTACCTCCTATCCATACAAAGGTACTTGCAATAACATTCAATGGAAAGGATGTTGATGATTACAGCTACATGATACATCCTCCAGGACATAGACTGAGTGAGTTGGCTTGAGAGAGAGCCCATGAGTTGGGTGTGTTGTTCCTCTCTGAGACGAAGAAGGAACATTGTGTGCCTGTGTGTGGGGTGAGGAAGCCCATGAGTTGGGTGTGCCCATGAGATGGGTGTGTGGTTCCTCTCTGAGACGAATATGGAACATTGTGTGCCCCTATGTGGGGTGAGGAAGCCCATGAGTTGGGTGTGTCGTTCTCTCTGAGACAGAGATGAAATGATGTACTGGTATCCTCTGTGCAGAGAGTTGAGATGATGTGATACTCCAGATGATTCTCCTGTGAGATGCAGTGAGACAAAGATCTGCTGAGTAGGACGTTCCCGTGGTTGAGCACAGGTGGACGTGATCCTAGTGGTTGAGCACTAGTAAGTGTGTATTCTGATGATTCTCCTGTGAGACGCAGTGAGATATAGACTTGGATGTCCCTGTGGTTGAGCATAGGTGGACGTGCCCCTAGTGGCCAAGCACTAGTGGGTGTATGAGACCCCTTGCTATATTTTCCAAGATTCAAACTTACCTGTAACTCTATTTGTGATGTAAAGGGTATAGGTCAACTCCACCATATAGTAAAAGATAGTTAATATGTTAATTATGAATTATATTTTGAGTTATTGAGGTCGGCCCTATTGTGCCAATAGACACTACTTTTGATATGTCCAGTATAATATAAATAAAGGTAATTTCCCCATTGAGGAAACATAACATAAGTGTGAGTTTGGAAATTTCAGCAAACACTTGTTCTAGGGCTGAAGTGCGCACCACTCTTGGGCGCTAGTCTTCTAGATTTTGTGAGCACCCTTTTGTGTGCTAGGTTTATGGTGTGTGAGGTATTTCTCTTAAAGAATATAGAAAAGGATTGGTTGGTTTTTATTCCCTTGTTGATCAGGGTTTCCCAGGATACTTCTTATGTACTTGTGCATGGTGTTTTCTTCTTGTGATCTTGGTTACTGTGACAAATTGTTTATGGTGCAACTACAATTGTCTATGGTTCAAGTAAAATGCTAAAATTGGAATGAACTTCATGCTTGAGCCTAGATTAATGAAAAATCAACATGGTTTTAGAGCATAGGTCTTGAAGAACCCATTGCACAAGCATCTACCAATCATCCTCTCACTTCTGCAGAACCGTACGACCCTCCTAGGGTTTCCAGAAAATCCGTACGACCCTCCTTTATGAGGTGTTCCAGCACTTAATACTTGGACGTTGGGGATAAAAAAATGTACAGGAGTGTACAACCTCCTTCAACACACATCCATAAAGCTTCATATTGCATTTGAGCATTTTGATTTTTTGGCCCTAGGGTTTCTCAATTTTCTGCTGAAATTTCAGAATTAGGGTTTTTGTAGCTCATTGAAGGAGATCTTCAACTCACTAGTTTTATTATAGCTTTCAAGGCTTATTGTTGGCAGTCATAAGCCCAAAAAAATCTAAGGTTTCTAGCCTAGCCTAGCCATTAGGTTTTCTAGCCCAGTTGGCAAGGGTTTGTGAAGAATTTGAAAATATGATGAACAAAATCCTGGTGGAAGATATGATTGATGGATCAAGCAACTTCTGTTCAAAATATCAAGATGACAAAAGGTGACACCATGCTACATTCTTCATGAAGATGTCCGATATCATAAATCAACTAATTGCAAATTGGAGAAATCATATCAACACTCTCAGGTATGCACTTGTATATATTATTTGTATCATTGTCATGAGGGTACCTACAGGAGGAAGGAACCTTTGCTGCAATCATGGATCCAGAGGGATCTCACTGCACTAAGAAGAATAACACACTGGAAGTGAAGACTCCACGTTTGATTTTTTTGATTATCATACCTCTAACCTACATTTCTAAAGTTTGCTACATTATAAGTAGGTGTTGTAGCTGTGACAACAAATTGTTTTGATTCTAGAGATGTACTCATTATTCTCCTTTAGGAGATATTCTTGTTTTGTTTCCTTTCGTTTGTTTTCTTGTTCCAGGAAGGTTAAAAACAAAGGAAGATGATTATCCTTCAAACTTCAGAGGGAGTCACTTAACTAAGCGGGATTCAAAACTATTTGAGAAGGAGGAAGAACAAAACCATCATTGAGGCAACCAAAATCAATGATCCATGATCAAAGTCTTCCTATGATTCTGTGGGCAGAAGCATGCATGCCAACAATATATGTTCAGAACATGAGTCCTCACCAGTTTTTGAAGAACATAACTCCCGAAGAAGCTTTCACCGAAGTGAAGCCTGAGATTGAAACACTTCAAGATATTTTGGTGCCCAATGTATTTTCATGTACCCAAAGAGAAGAGATCCAAGCTAGACCCTTCAGGGAGAAAGGGTACATTTGTGGAATACAATGAATTTTTGAAAGCATATCGGATCTACATCCCTGGTCAGAGACAAATTGAGATAAGCAGAGATGTTGGCTTTGAAGAAGAAATAACCTTTCAAAGATCCAATAATCTCAGATGAAGATTGACAATGAGGCAATACCTTCTCCCCCTTCAACAGTTCAAAGGGAAACAAGCATTATTCCAGTTGATCTAGTTGTTCCAACTGATCCAGTTTCTCTAGTTGCTCCAGTTGCTCTAGTTGATGTGTCTAGAGATATTGTAGTAGAGCATACAATTCTTTCCTAGGCTCAACAAACTCTGTAGGGGTAGAGGGACATGCAACCCCTCAAGGAACATCCCAAGAAAGCAAGAGACCTAAGAGATTTTCGAGCCACCTTTTAGCCATGAGCCACATCATTGATTTTGAGCCTTCTTGTCATGGAGAAGCTACAAGTGAGAAAGAATGGCAAGATTCCATGACAAAAAAATATCAGTCTATCTTGAAGAATGATGTATGGGATATTTTTTCGAGACTAGAAGGGAAGTCTGTAGTGACTTCCAAGTGGATCTATAAGATCAAGCATGTAGATGATGGAAGTGTCGAGAAATAAAAAGAGAGATTTGTAGCTAGAGGGATTCATGACATATGATGAGAAATCATGTGTACAGGTCGAAGAAAGTCATGTATGGACTAAAGCAGGCACCTCGTGCTTGGTACGAGAAGATGTATGTATTCTTGATAAGCTTGGATTTCAGCAAGAGTGTTGCTGATCCAAACCTATATTATCATATTGTTGGTGACGAGTGCCTAATCCTGGTCCTGTATGTGGATCATTTATACCTTACTGTTTAGCAAAACTTATTGCTGAATGCAAGCGATCATTGAGTTATGTTTTCGAGATGAAGGATCTGGGTATGATGCACAACTTCTTGAGACTAGAAGTATGGCAGGGGATTGATGAGATTTTCCTGAGTCAAGGAAAATATACAGTGGAGATATTTAAGAATATGAGTATGATAGAGTGCAAATCCATGCCTACACCGATGGTGATGGAGTTGAAGAAAATATATGATGCTCCTACTGATTCAGGTGAGATTGATCCACAACTGAGAGGGTCATTGATGTATCTGGTTAACACCAGGCCTGATATATGCTATGCAGTGAATGTGCTTAGCCAATTCATGAGTCAACCGAGACAGACTCATTGGATCACATCGAAACATGTATTGAGATACCTATGAGGCACAATTGGGTATGACCTGAGATATGCCTCTAGTGTAGACTTGAGTTTGCAGGTATATGCTAATGAATATTGGGCAGGAAGCGTAGTGGACTGGAAGAGCACCTCCGGTTGTTGCTTTACCTTAAGTTCTACCATGGTTTCCTGGTTCAACATGAAACAAAGCTCTGTGGCCTTGAGTACCGTAGAGGCAGAGTACATAGCATTGAGTGTGGAAGTTCATGAAGTAGTGTGGCTTCACAAGCTTATGACAAATTTATTTGATCAAGAGATGGATCCTACCACTATTCATTGTGATAACCAAAGTTGTGTGAAGCTCTCTGAGAACCCTGTATTTCATGATAGATCGAAACACATTGAGATAAAATATTACTATATCAGAGACATGGTGCAGAGGAAAGAAATACACATGTAGTACCTTCCTACCCATGATCAGATTGTAGATATCTTCACCAAACCGCTTGCCAAGATGAAGTTCAAGTACTTTTGTGAGAGACTTGGCCTGGTGGAGAATACCTCCCTAGTTGAGAGGAAGTGTGGATGATTATAGCCAAGATATAGTTCGAGTACTACCATGAGAGACTTGGCCTGGTGGAGAATGCCTCCATAGCTGAGAGGGAGTGTTGATGATTACAACTGAGTGAGACATCCTCCAGGACACAGACTGAGTGAGTCGGCTTGAGAGAGAGCCCATGAGTTGGGTGTGTTTTTGCTCTCTGAGATGGAGAAGGAACGTTGTGTGCCCCTGTGTGGGGTGAGGAATCCCATGAGTTGGGTGTGTGGTTCCTCTCTGAGACAGAGATGGAATGTTGTGTGACCCTATGTGGGGTGAGGAATCCCATCAGTTGGGTGTGTCATTGTCACTGAGATGGAGATGAAACGATGTAATGGTCTCCTATGTGCAGAGAGTTGAGATGATGTGATACTCCATATGATTATCCTGTGAGACACAATGAGACAAATATCTGTTGAGTAGGACGTTCCTGTGGTTGAGCACAGGTGGATGTGATCCTAGTGGCTGGCACTAGTGAGTGTGTATTCTGATGATTTTCCTGCGAGACACAGTGAGATAGAGACTTGGATGTCCCTGTGGCTGACCACAAGTGGATGTGCCCCTAGTGGATAAGCACTAGGGGGTGTATGAGATCCCTCGCTATATTGTCCAAGAGTCAAACTTACCTGTAACCTTATTTATGATGTAAAGGGTACAGGTCAGCCCCACCATAAAGTAAAATATAATTAATGTAAAAGATAATCAATATAGTAATTATTAATTATATTTTGAGCTATTGAGGTCGGCCATGTTGTGACAATAGACACTACTTTTGATATGTCCAGTCTAATATAAATAAAGGTAATTTCCCCATTGAGGAAACATAACACAAGTGTGAGTTTGTAAATTTAAGCAAACACTTGTTCTAGGGCTAAAGTGTGCACCTCTCTTGGGTGCTAGTCTTCTAGGTTTTGTGAGCACCCTTTTGTGTGCTAGGTTTATGGTGTGGGAGGTATTTATCTTGAATAATATAGCAAAGGATTGGCTAGGTTTTCTTCCCTTGTTGAGAAGGGTTTCCCAGGATACTTCTTGTGTACTTGTGCATGGTGTTTTCTTCTTGTGATCTTGGTTACTGAAAAAAAATTGTTTATGGTGTAACTACAATTGTCTATGGTTCGAGTAAAATGCTAAAATTGGAATGAACTTCATGCTTGAGCCTAGATTAATGAAAAATCAACAAAGGAAAGAGGAGTTATGGTTTTTGGGATTTGGTTCTCACACATAGCACCCATGGGGAGTGAGTACAAGCCAAGAGGTCGAGCATGCGCTAGCATTCATGCAGACCTCTAGTGGGATGTAGAAGGAGAGGAAAGGGAAAATAGTTGGAAAATGAACTCAAAAATTCTCCAGGCATGCTCCAGATCCTTTTCATAGCCTTCCTAGTCTTTCCTAGCAAGCTACAATCTTAGTGTCGACCTGGACATTATGGCTAGAGGTGGCCTAGGAAAAAGGGGTCGTCATCATGGGTGTATGCTCCTGATTCCTTGTGACCAACAAGAAGCCATGGTCATTGTAGAAAACGTCCAAGCACTCATGCCTCCTGAAACCATATTCGAATTGGAGCTGGTTAAAGTGAATTTGAGATTGGAAAGGGATCTAGTGAAATATGAGGAGGTTGATGTGGATTTCACCCGTTGGATTCCCCACACTGGTACCTCATGCTCCAAAGAAACTAAGTATCACCAAACCGTTGATTTATATTGGCATGTCAAAACCTTATTGGGGAAATTCATGACTGAGAGAAGCGTTGCCTATAATGAGATCCTCCAACTAGAGTATTTGCAACTTCAAATTCATTCCATCGACTGAAAAATATCCCTCCTAGTTGAGCGCACTATGGGCCTAGACCTCAACAAGCCCAGAAAATATCAACCCCATGTTTCCAAGGCAACTGTTCCTTCTCCTCCTATCTAAATATGGCAATTTCTCTCTCAGTTTTTGGTTTCTATATAATTTTCGCTGGGCTATACCAACAAGTTTATCATCTCCAGACCCGGTAGTAATGGCCTTTATATATTTGTAATTTTGTAATTAATAACTGGTTATATCATGGGGAACACTGAATTTAACTTAAGAACAATGACTATATTGCACCTGGACTAGTTTCCCATGTGGTAGGCCACGTGCATGATAAATATAATATATTTTTGTTGTTAATAGAATTTTGATTAGGATAGCTTAAAAAAAAGAAAAGACCATAACAAACAAACACATGGATCGTTTTCCATCAAATGGATTCCAACTGAAATGACTTTAGAATCTTATTAATTTAAAGGTGTCTATGTTTGAACATAAACATAATATAGTGGTATTAGTAAGTTTGAAGATAATATAATTGTATAAGTACTATTGGGCCCTTCATTTTTGGGATAAGGAATCGTGCAAGTTTTGACTGAGCATGAGTTGCTCAAGCTTCAGAAGAAGTTGGACAATAGAGCAAGAAAGAGCAACATAAATCAGTTGTGAAAGACAATGCAATGCCAACTAAGCAACAACAGTTGCAACAAAACAAGAAAGCGTGCAAGCCGAGACAAAAGACACAACCTAGCTTATATATAGGCATGAACATGATTGGAAAGAGGTTGGTTGGTTATTTGGTTGGTAGGTTGGTTAGCTAATGATTCGGCTGGATTGTGATTAAGTTCATTATGATCTTTCCCTCATGGTGAGGTTGTTGTCAGTCAAGTAAAGTCAAGTCATGAGTCTGTAATGTAATCGACATATCAGTTTGAGAATTGGAGCTCAGCATCATGAGTCCAGAGCCAAGAGTCTGTACAGAGCATTGCTGTGTATTTATGAGTCTGTAATTAAAGAAAGATTCTGAAGATAATATGAAGAAGGACCTGAATTTTCAAAATATGATATGTCTCTGTGTGTTTACTTATGCATTACAATACTTATTTATGGTTTATACATTATACTTGATGGTTGTGTGTTTAAATTCTTTTTCGCAACATAAGTAGGTTCGATTCTTGCACACATAAGATTCATATCTATTCATGTCTCTTGCGCAAGATCATGATGAGTCCTGAAGGTTCTGTGGACCCACCTAAGTCTTTTCCTTACCCTTCCTTATCTATTTGTCTCAATAACGCTTCGGGTGAGACTTCTTCTCTTCAGAGGAGATGAAAATTCCAACGCTCTATACTACTTGGTACCTTTTGTTGGTAACCTGAGAAGGATCCTAGTCTGATCAAACTTGCGCCAACCAAATGGTTCCATTGCCGGGACATGCGTTAAAAGGGAACTTGTAGGGAGGATGCTTTCGCGGATCCACAGATCTAGTATTGACCAATGGTGGGAAAGAAATTGTGACGCCTTAATATGGAAAGAAGTGGAACTGAGGGGAAAATCTGTGGAAGACACTCGTGAAGCAGTCTTTTACTCAGAAAGATCGAGCGACCAGTATGAGATTTTCTGGGTTAAGTTTCCTGAAGAAATTTTCCATTGGATAAAGAGGCTCTAAGAAGCTCCAGAGTTCCAAGAACAAGTCAAGAGGATATGTGCTTGGGACACTGAAAAGATAACAAAAATTCATCGGCTAGATTGTCCATTCACGCGGGCGATTGATTTATGGGTCAATACCATATTAAAATGATATATTATGGAGTTTGCAGCTGAGAACCACCAATATTTTTCACGCGTAGAGGCGATTTTCAATAAAGACGCAAGGGGAAGACTATTGAGAGAAATCCCCCTGTGGATTAAGGTTTTCTTGATGGAAGAGGGGATGCTGACTATGTCCCCGACTGAGATGGAAGCGTAAACACCCTCGCTTGGGGTAGGGCGAGGCTGGGGTAGAGTCATGACTTGAGAGAGGGGAAGGGTTCTTTGAAAAATGGGGGGGAAACAACAAGAAACAGACTCAAGAGACAAGCGAGCCTTGAAGAGAGTCGCCATAGTTGAGAAGTGGTGACACGACAAGATCAAGAAAGCTGCAAGACAGTCCGAGAATTTGAGGAAAGAAGTCGGATCAAGAGAATTAGAGGAAAGACATATGGAAGAGTTGCGGAAGATGAGAAGACATGAAAGTCTAGCCTGTCAAATATTAAGTGAGAGAGAAGCACATAGAGAAATAAGTCCCCAGGAGGTTGGACAAGAAGGAGAAGGTGTAGACATAAGAGAGGAAGAAGTCGACATGAATCTTGAAGAATAAAGAGAATATTCAACCTCAATAACATGAGAGATTGGGAATTCGATCGAAGGGATCGTTCCAGTGGAAGAA
Organism: Picea sitchensis; assembly: GCA_010110895.2. Lineage (NCBI taxonomy): Eukaryota > Viridiplantae > Streptophyta > Pinopsida > Pinales > Pinaceae > Picea > Picea sitchensis. The sequence goes on along the minus strand of SNQJ01S0000326.1, from coordinate 297,471 downwards.
AATAAGACCTCCTAGATCAAAGAAAACCGCCCCAAAGCCAGTGGCGCCAGCCCTGAATCACCCATACCCCAAGCATCTTCTATACAAGTGGTAAGTTTGATACTACCTTCTCATGCTAGTTCTGTTCCAGTACAATTAGTTAGTCAGTCACAACCAGGAAGTGAAAGTACATGGAGGATATTGGGATCCCCTGGTAGATCGCAAGCAAGACCGTTAGGGTTTATATTGATAAGAACAACAAGATCAACAATGACTTTCCATGTGGGAGGTTTGATTGCCAGATACGCATAATTTTGGGGTAAGGGAGATGAAGATGTTGAGCAACACTGGTTCTTGTGTGAAGCAATATGGAGATCTAGAGGGACTCCATATGCGAATAAGTTGGTCGAGTTCCAGATTACCTTGAGAGGTCGTGCTCTCAAGTGGTACATGAATATCATTGAGTCATGACTGCCATGAATGCAAGGTCAAGCATTCACTCTTGGCCAGGTACGGGCAAGGTTCATAACAGAGTTCAAACTACCTCAGTCAGAACAACAGGCTCTGTTTAAGTTGCACGAGATCCAACAACGAGAAGGTGAATCAACCTAGGAATACAACCAGAAGTTTAAAGATGCTATAGGGAGGTAGGCACATCCAATCCATGAGGAAAATCAAAGGGAATGGTATATTCATGGATTGTTGCATCTGATTCGGATTTCGCTAATGCAACAACGAATAACCACTTTAAGAGATGCCTTGGAACAATCGATGAAGATTGAAGCCATAGCGGGATACCCTGGGAGCCTGAGAGTGACCAAACCCCCAACAGATGCGAATTTGGCGCAACTACAAGGGAAAATATCAATGCTTACATAAAATATTCAAGCGCTGACGATACCTAGATCATGACGATCACAGGTTTGGTGCACCAGATGTTATACAGAAGGACATCTGGTGAACGAATGTCCATGAATAAGGGGAATGGGACCTCCTCAGAATCTGATGGTACCCCCACCAGGACCCATGGGAGGAGTTTCACAAGTGTCTACGAACTTACCATTCCATAACTTCACACTGTATCATTCTTTTCCAAGAGGCCAAGCAGCACTAGCAACTGAGTATTGTGAAATTTTCCGAATCCATGGGCATGGGCCAAGACAGTGCCCCATTATGAATAAATATTAGACAGTACCAAATATAGTACACTGTGAGTTTTGTGCATCTACCATGCATACTACCAATCAATGTAGAGTGTTGGATGCACTTGCAGACAGGTTAGACCGAACAACATTCGGGGTGAATGAAAACCCTCAGGGACCAGGAGGAGGTTGAGGAGGTGGAGACGGAGGAGAATTCATAGGAGGAAGAGCTGGGGGAAGAGGGCCAAGCATATGTTATAACTGTGATGAGCAAGGTCACATGGCCAGAGACTTTCCTCATCCAAGGCGGCCATGGTGCTCTCAATGCAGAACCAACGGGCACACAACTGAAGACTGCCCAGAATTAATTGCAAAATGGGAAGATAGGGTACGATAATGAGGAACTAACCTCATCAGTTCAGAAATCAAGAGAGTTATTAAGGGATAATTTCCCAACCTTAATATCTTTACTCGAGGAAGAGCGAAGATAGGAGATGATGCCGATACTCTACCTTAGATCCAGAAAGCAACACCTAAAGAAGACATGTATGACACTCTAAAACATAAGTTGTTCTTTAAAGATGCCATAGAATTATTTCAGAATATTCCCAGCCCTGAGATGCGAGAGAAACCCCCACAACCTATTGTTTATCCTAAGATGGCGCAAGTCCCTGCTTCACCCCCTGCACCCAGAAACCCTATAGTCATACCGAGACAACCTGAGCAACCTCAAAATGTAGTTGACCTTTAGTTTCAATTATTCTCTGACATTTTGGGGAATGATCAACTAACAGAAAAGTTGTGAAATGCGCTATACCTAGTTTTAGGGATAATCTTCCGGAGAATAGTGCTCAGAGAGTTCAGAGAAGAAAAGTATGAACTGGAAAAGAATTCAGACTAGTAGCCTAGTTAGATGAATTTCAGGTTAAGGACATCATGTTGGATCTAGGATCTAATGTAAACATTCTGCCTAAGAAAACCTGGGAAGCCTTAGGAAAACCTAGGCTGACATATTCCCCAATTCAGTTAAGAATAACAAACCAATATTGTATCTTCCCCATAGGAAGACCGGAGAATGTGGAAATAGATGTTGCAGGAGTAAAGAAAATGGCTGACATTGAAGTTATTAAGATCATGGGAGATAAGGACCCTTACCCTACACTACTTGGCATTGATTGGGCCTATGACAACTATGCAGCAATTGACTTCAAGAAAGACACCATGAAATTTGAGGCTAACAGAATAAGGGTAGTTTAACCTTTGGATCCATATGTAGGACCCAGGTATACAGAGCCAACAAACAATAATATGGAGGGAGAAGACTTGGACCAGTTGTACACCATAACAACAAGAACAAGAGACGATTATATAAATCCTACTGCTGATGGATCAATAAGTTGGAGAAGCATATAGTCAGCAGACGAAGATTCAGGATTGGCTTTTGACATTTGGCAACAAGGTTCGTACGAAAGATTCTCAAGAAGATGCACAACTATCAGAGTAACCAGATGGGTTGGGACTGAAGCTAGAGAACACCCAGTATACGATGGCACCTCATAACTAGACAATTTTATGCTCAGCATGGAAGAAAAGGTAGTAGAAGATCAAAGAATCTCGATACTAGATGTAGCTTTTCAAGACACCCCTGCCAGATGGTGGGCTAATCATAAAGCCTTACTCAGAACTTGGGATGATGTGAAGCAAGCTATCAAGTATAGGTTCCAGAATAAGAAGCATCTAGAATCAAAGATGTAGAGGGATCTCCAAGTTGTGCAACTGTTCAACGGAGAATCGGATCCTAGAGTGCATATTGAACAGTGCATGGCATAGTGGCAAGCTGCAAGAATATCCTCTCACTTCTGGGTTCAGGTATTTCCCCACTCTCTAGGTCTAATCCCAAATGCTTGGTTCATACATGAGGAAACCAAAAGACATACCAGTGTCTGGAAAATAATGGCAACTCCTTTTTGCAAGGACTTCTCATTTACAAGTAAGTACCCTGAGCTTGAACTAGTCTTGCAAAAGATCAAATAATTTCTTTTTACAGATAATGGTAATTAGAAATCAAACTTAGTGGTATGTGACAAACATAGCCAAGAAATCCAGACTAACCTTCACCTGCCCTCAACTGAGAAACCTATATAATGCTATCAGATTAGAAGGGATTCAGAAAGCCTAGATGACTTAGAGGAATTGAGAAACCTAGCCATCAAAGAGACAGAGGGGAACAAAGAAATCCAGAACACCATACCCAGCCAGACTGATAGCTCCTACAATCACCCATTAAAATTGTGCAAAATCAATATAGGGACCATAGAGCAGTCCAAGGTAACTATGGTGGGAGACTACTGGGATGAGCAATCCAATCAAGAAATACAGAGTTTGCTACGGGAATACGAGGATTTGTTCCCAAAGACTTTTTCAGATTTAAAGGGAATCAAAGGAGTTATGGGGGAAATGAAAATTGAAATGAAACTAGGATCCAAGCTTGTGAAACATAGACCATACCGTCTTAACCCTAAAGTAAAAGAGAAGGTTAAGAAGGAGATAGATAAGATGTTGACTCATTTTTGCAGTAGAAGAAGCATAATGGGTCAACCCAATAGTTATTCAAAGCAATAAAGGCACATAGGATATTAGATTCTGTGTAGACTATATAAGCCTTAACTCTGCCTATGTGCATGACCCTTTCCCAACATGCTTTAGTGATGAGGTGCTAGAATAGTTTGCGGGGAAGGAAGCATACTCATTCACAGATGGATTTTTAGGGTACCACCAAGGCAGGATCGCCGAAGAAGACAAAAGGAAGACCACATTCATAACATAATGGGGATCTTTTGCATACAATGTGATGCCATTTGGCTTAAAGAATGCCCTTGCAGTTTTCTCAAGGATTGTAATAGAATATTTTAGAGAGTTCATTCACAAGTTTATAAAAGTCTATATGGATGGTTGGACGATATATAGCCTGCTCAAGGAACATGTAGCACTGCTTCGGCTAATGTTTGACAGATGCAGAGAATTGCAAATCTCATTGAATCTCAGAAAGTGTATCTTCTGTGTCCCACATGGGAATTTGTTGGGACACATAGTCTGCTGAGAAGGAGTATTGGTAGACCCAACCAAAGTTGCAGTCATTGCAAATATGCCACTACCTACGAGTGATAAATAGTTGTGCTCCATGCTAGGACACATAGGTTACCATTGCAGGTTCATTTGAAGATATGCCAACATTACCACACCTCTGGAAAACCTAATGAAAAAGGCTGAAACATACCAATGGACTCCAGAATGTGATAAATAATTTGAGACACTCAAGGAGAAGCTCAACACAACACTCATTCTGATATTCTCAAATTGGGAGAATCAATTTCACGTCCATGTAGATGCTTCAGGAATTGCCTTAGGAGCTATCTTAACACAACCTGGAGATGGAGCTATGGATCATCCTATCTATTTTGCGAGTCAGAAGTTGTCGCAAGCAGAGTGCAACTACACAACTATAGAAAGGGAGGGCTTAGCCATGATTTATTATTTGCATAAATTTAGACTTTATTTGTTAGGTTCTCATTTCAGGTTGTTTAAACATATTTCGAAACCCAGAAATGCCACATGGTTGTTAGAGAAGTCGATTACCAGCAGATCGTCAGACAGTTGTATAAATTGGGACTAGATAGTATCCTCAGAAGATGTGTCCTGGATCATGAAAGATAGGATATACTCTGGAAATGCCACAGTGGAGTTGTGGGAGGTCACGTAGGAGGGAAGGCCACTGCACATAAAGTTCTACAAGATGGACTTTGGTGGGAAACACTCTTCAAGGATGCAAAGGTATACGCTAGATCATGTGATGTTTGTCAACGAGTGGGTAAGCTGTCACGATGAGATGAATTACCATTGCAACCAATTCGAGCTCTACAAGCATTTGAGAAATGGGCAGTTGACTTCATTGGACCAATAAATCCCACAACCAAGCACTCAAAGGCTAGGTACATCATCACCGCAATTGAATACCTTACGCGTTAGGTTGAAGCAACAATTGTTCAGGATTGTTCGACTGATACTGCTGCCAGGTTCGTCTTTGAGAATATTATCACTCATTTTGGATGTCTTAGGAGCCTAACCAACGATTAGGGAACTCATTTCATTAGTATCACTATAGCAAAGCTTACAGTGGAGTTCCTGATCCAACATCACAAAAGAAACCCCTACCACCCGTAGGCCAATGGAATAGTAGAAGCATTCAACAAGATTATGGAAATAGGGTTGACAAAGGTCTATTGTGCAAATCGGGAAGGTTGGGATGAGAGAGTCCCAACAGTATTATGGGCTTATAGGACAACCATAAAGAAACTCCACGGGTACACATCGTTCCAGCTAGTTTATGGGAAATAAGCAGTGGTGCCTGTAGAATTCATCACTCCAAGTTTGTGTATTGCACAAATTACACACATGTAAGAGGAGAAATCAGTTGCATAGAGACTTATGGAGTTACAAGAACTCGAGGAGACCAGATTTATAACAGACTTCCGTCAGTCAGTTGAAAAAGAAAGACAAAAATCTTGGCATGACAGGAACAGTAAGACCAAGGTATTTACGCAAGGAGACAAGGTTCTACTCTACGATAGTCGGTACCATAAGCATCCTAGAAAGTTGTGCATGCATTGGTTGGGACCATTTATAATTGTGAAGATCTGACCCTTAGGAGCCATCAGACTCGCACAACTGGATGGTATGTTGCGGTCAGGATGGTTGAACTATGCTCGCCTGAAGCCCTATATGTCTCAAAACTGAGAAAAAGGGACTGTTGCTCTAGTCCTAAAGAGCATGTATAATAGTTAGATTTGAGTTTTCTGAAATTTTTGTAAATTCAGTTAATAAAGTCGATGTGCGCAATATTGGGCCATGACACATAGTTCATTTTCTGTTTAAGTGTTGTTGGATACAAAACTAATGACTCAGCAGTGCAGGATCCGAAGCATAAGAGAATCCATTAATGACAGTCATTAATATGATGGGGACCCCTTTGTTGTCAGAGGGAGAACGAATCTAAATACGATCTGAGTACATGTGCCACACGAACCCAGTCTAGTAACAACCTTTATTGTCATTACGATACCCCGTATGAATTCAATTAAGCCATAAATCTGCGATACGCAAAGATACCATCGGATTTCACGTCGGGATTCCCACTCGTCAAACAGAAAGGTATGAAACCGACCATGTCCCCATCCCACTCATGAAAGTAAATTCCAAAATCGCCCGATAGGATTTACCCTATTAAACCATCCCGTCAGACAACTTAGATCCAATTGCGTACATACGGTCATGATGAGCAACAATTATTGCTAAACTTGCCCGCTAATCCAAATATAAGGCTTTGAGAACTTGCCCGAGAACACATCGTTTTCAAAGAACATAGACATTTCTGAATTCAGTAGAGCGAACCACTCTGTACAATTGTGAAACTCATAGTTGTGACCCCAGTCCTTAGCTTGCCAGATAAGTGTGATAACTCAAAATCCACAATGCCGAGAGCCAGAACAAGTCGAAGAGCCATGTCTAAAGATATGGTACCAGATGAGCCCTACGACCCCCGAGTCGAGGTCGTGGGCGATCTCAAAGGGAAGGTGGAGCATGTTAAGCTCCTCGATCTTGACCTAACAGATCCAGTTTTGTTCCCCCAGATGAACATAGATGTCTTTTGGGAGATGGCTCCAGACATGTTCGGAAGCATGCAATTTGTGCCAAAGCCAGAATTTGTCAACTTATACAATTCAACCATCATGAACCTTAGAGACCTACCAATATTCGGTACCACTGGTGAGGTTGCGCGGTGCACAAAATTTCTGATAAGTAGGGTGCATGAGAGAAGTCACTAGTTGGATAAGCGGTATCCAATCCATGCTAAAGACATTTGTCAGCTTACTGGACTGTCCTTCGAAGGAGAATATGCGTCGAAAGGATTCCAGGGTCCTGGTAAGCATGACAAAAAGAAAGGAGAGCTCAACCTGTATGAAAAAATCAACAGAAAGAGGGGGGGACACACAACAGTAATTGACCCCATATTACCAGAGACAGTCTGGCTGGCTATTACATCATAGCCAACAAGGTTATGAGATCATAGTACAAGGGTGAATGCACGCTAGATGCATTATCAGTAGCAGACTTTTGCGCCAACGACGATGTGTTCAATTTGTGTAGTTACCTGCTGGAGGAACTACTAGTGGCATGCGAGGAAGCGCATGAGACATGAGGAACCTTCATCTATGGATATTTGTTGTTGGCATTCACAATGTTCAAGTGGAAGCCACCTATGGGAAGGTCGCTGATGCTACTAGACAAGGGGTGCATGGCGAAGGTGTTCGAGCCTTGACAGTCCAGGTCAGATTCGAAGAATGCAGCCTTCAATGCCGCAACATTTGCTAAGTGGTACAATGGCCTGATAGACACAACACAAAGGCTGCATATTCCGCAGGAGCTCCTCAATTGCAATACAAGAAGCATTGCCTTCAACATGAACCGACACCATACATTTGTATGGCCACGACATGTTAGCATGGAATATTTCCATACAAGGATGCTGTCGTTCTATCTAGATGAGGAGGCCTTCGACAAAGAAGTAATGTCTTGGCCAGGAGTGAAACGCAACCCGTGCAAGTCAGGGATGCACTATATTCTACCTGCAGAGCTGCTGAAGAAGAAAGACAAAGAAGCAGGGGTAGGACTGAGATCAGGCCTAGAACCATAGAAGCAAGAAGCTTCAACACAATCAGACTCTGAGGAGGAAGATGAGACGTAGCCATTGGAGCGTAAGAAAATAACGCCACCGGTCCTCCGTCGGTTGCCATCTAATGTCGTGTTGTCAGGTGAGGACGTCAACTAGATCCTGAGTGTTGTGTTCGTTAACGAACCAATGCTGAAGAAGCCCAGAACTGGGGTTTCGCTGAATAAACCTCTGAAACCCCAACCCCTTGCATCACCCATCCCCCACACCAGCTCAGTGGTCAAAGCAAGCCCCATCATCCACATTAAGGACGACCCTGAGCCTGAAACAATTTCCTCCACATTTGTCACCGAGCATCCTACGTCATCACCACAACCCCAGTCGCCAACCCCATAAACCACCAGTCCACCCCAGACCATAGACCCAGAGCCGATGTAGCTCGATCAGCCAGAGAAAGCAGAGCGAGAACTCCCAGAAATAACCCAAGAGTTGCCTAAGCCGAGACCAGAAGTCTCTGGTCCAGACCCCAAAGTACCAGAGCAGAGCCTGAAGCTGACTAGTCCGAACCCAGACATCCAGGAACAACAGACTGAGCCTTCAACACAAGAAAAAGACACCCAAACTGTGGAGGAGCCGCAATCCCAAAGAAACCAGAAAATCCCCTCACCGACCAAGGGTGAGGGTTCCCAAGAAAGCACAACACAGGAAGTAGACGCAAAAAAAGAGCAGTAGATACCAGAGGCTCAGAAGGAACCAGAATCAACAACCGGGTAGAGCACGATATCTGTGTGCAAACAGATGGAGTGGGTTTTCCAGAACCCTTAGCAATGCACAGAACTTATGCAACTATGCATAGCCAAAACATAGGTTATGACTCTCTTTCCCTCAGCGCTAAGGTTGAGGATCGCGCCAGAACCATCAACAAAGGAGGAGGTAGAGATCCGCTCGGAGCATTCAACGACTAGTGGACTTCCACTACAGACATGAGCACCCAGAGACACAACCCATTCATCCACTAACCTGGTATAGTGGCCAACGACACACTTATTTGGACTGATCAAAGCATCAACTGATCAACTGGAGAAAAGGCTTCAACAGACTAAGAGGTCTGTCGAGGTCGCGAGGGAGGAAGCGTTCCTTACGCAATCATCAAGACAACAAGAAGAATAGGCCAAGGCCCAAGTTGAGCATAGACTGGAAAGAGTGCAAAAAAGGCTTGCTGAAGCTTGGCCGGAGATTCGGCAGGCCGCACCCAAACTGCCTGAATCTAGTGACATAGGCAAGCCAGAGCATCAGATTGAGTTGCTCCAATGAGCATTGACACAACTTACCACTCACGCTGAGCATCTGGAAGCACAATTACGACAAACTCAACAAGAAGTAGAACAACAGCCTCAGAAGCTGCAATAGAAGATCCAGAAGATAGTACTACAAGGAAACAATGCCTGAGAAACACTCCACCAGTACACAATGGAATGCACAAAGATTTCTAGGGAAGTCAACGATTGGATGGGCATCATCGCTCGACGCAACCAGGTCTTGGAGGAGGTTCGCACCAAGATCCAGGTGTTGAATGAAGAAGTTGCGGCGACGATGGATCCGATGGAGCAACAACATAAGTTTGACCAAATCCAACAGGCGGACAATGAACTGAACGCCCTCTTTGAGACACAATTCGTAGCAAAGAAAGAGTCTCACAACTTTCGACCTGTCATTCAGACAATGTACATGCAGATGCATCAAGTTGATGCAACAACAGATTTCGAGTGGAACTTGTTGGTCACGTCTAAGCCAAAGGGGTGTAGTAAAGAGGCAACCCAATAGTTTGTTGCAGAAGCATCACTCCTCGCCAGGGAGTGGCGGGATAAAGTGGGAAACTTTCAAGGACTGAAGGAGCGAGCCTTAGAGTTGGTCCTAGAATTGGGCCCTTCATTTGAAGAGGCAAAATAAGAGAAAACACAAACATAAGAGCAGAAGGAAGAAGAAAAGGAGGACAAGGGAAAACAAAAGATGCTCCTGGAATCTGTGAAAGAACCAAGCACTTGACTCGAGATCGAGTCAAGGGTTGTGGTCGGAGCCTATTGGGCCCTTCGTTTTTGGGATAAGGAATCACACAAGTTTTGACTGAGCACGAGTTGTGCAAGCTTCAGAAGAAGCTGGACAAGAGAGCAAGAAAGAGAAAAAGAAACCAGTTGCGAAAGACAACGCAACGCCAGGTAAGCAACAACGGTTGCAATAGAACAAGAAAGCGTGCAAGTCGAGACGGAAGACACAACCTAGCTTATATATAGGCATGCACATGATTGAAAAGAGGTTGGTTGGTTGTTTGGTTGGTAGGTTGGTTAGCTAATGATTCGGCTGGATTGTGATTAAGTTCAGTTTGATCTTTCCCTCATGGTGAGGTTGTTGTTAGTCAAGTCAAGTCAAGTCCCGAGTCCGTAATGTAATTGACATATCAGTCTGAGAATTGGAGCTCTGTGTCATGAGTCCATAGCCAAGAGTCTGTACATAGCACTGTTGTGTATTTCTGAGTCTGTAATTAAAGAAAGGTTCCGAAGATAATACGAAGAAGGACCTGAATTTTCAAAATATGATATGTCTCTGTGTGTTTACTTATGCATTACAATACTTCTTTATGGTTTATAAGTTCTACTTGATGGTTTTGTGTTTAAATGCTTGTTCACAACATAAGTAGGTTCGATTCTTGCACACATAAAATTCAGATCTGTTCATGTCTCTTGCGCAAGATCAGGATGAGTCATGAAGGTTCTGTGGATCCACCTAAGTCTTTTCCTTACCCTTCCCTATCTATTTGTCTCAGCAGCGCTTCAGGTGAAACTTCTTCTCTTCAAAGGAGATGAAAATGCCAACGCTCTAAACTACTCGGTACCTTTTGTTGGTAACCTAAGAAGGACCCTGGTCTGATCAAACTTGCGCCAACAAGTACTACTAAATCAAATTTAAATTACTTTTACTTAGTGAATTCACATTCTTATATTAAAGGACAACCTAACATGCCAACTATATTATTCTTGAAAATATTATTTAATTAATATATCACATTTTTTAAAATTAATTATTAAAACTAAAAATATATAAAATCCAAAACTGAATATATTCACAATTTCAATGATCATATAACATAATTATATAGAGTCAAAAAGATATCTCTTATTCTTAATATTCCCAAATATATTACGATGACCAATTCTCAACTCTATATGTATATGGTGTTTATTCAGTGGTGAGATGTGTTGTAATACAATATCAGGGGTTTAAGTCATGTTTTTTTGGTGAAGGTGTTTCTATTTGTATAAAAATTGTTGATTAACATTTGAACACTTAAAAAATAATTGATTAACATTTGAACACTTAAAAACAAAGGTAGTAACTAAATGCTCTGCATTTTCCGTTTTGTTTTGTTTAAAATTTTCATTAAAAAAACTGTAAATTGATATTTCTTATAAACAAAAAAAACTGTAAATTGATATTCATATAAATAAATGGTTACAAAATTGAAAATCCATAGTAATATGAATAAATTTTCACAAAATTGACACGATTAAGAAGATATAAGTCATAACATAGTTAAATGAACAAGGGCAGCGAAGCAGCGTAGTCCCTGCCAAATTTCAATGCAAGAAAATGGAAGCATGTTCAAAAGGCAAAAGTATTCGAATGTTGAAGTACGATTAGAACA
>SNQJ01S0000326.1:251149-285913 GCA_010110895.2 Picea sitchensis | reverse complement strand
AGGTAAGGAAAGCTCTATTAATGCACCTTTAACACCTCCTGATTCGATAAGGATTGCATTAGAATCTGGCTTACAAGCTGATGCAGCGCAATAAATAGAGGACAAGGCGGTGGGGTTTTTTAATATATATTCACACTATTTATCACTTTTCCGGTGGTTGTTGATGGTTGTCAAAGATCGGTTTAATGTCAGCTGTCAAATCACAGGAGAAGCATTTATAAAAGCATTATCAAAGCAGGCTTGATACATTATGAAACTATAGGCAAATTATTTATCAAAGCAGCAAGAATTGCCTGGGAAGAAGCGAAGCCGACAATAACGCTTCAAACTTCCCAGCCAATGAAATTGTGACAAATACACAAATTTATTATTAAAAAAATGAGGTTTATATATTTCCTATGTTAAACATTACCATTTGTACAAATATTTCGAAGTCAACTAACAACTAATTGAAAGTCAGCGATGAACTCATCGCTATAGTCCCTGCCCTTGGCCTTCCGGCAGGGACTAATAAGTTGTCACAAAATTAACAATATTAAGAAGGTATAAGTCATAACATAGTTTCATTTTTATTATTAAGAAGGTATAAGTCATTACATAGTTTCATTTTTATTGGGATTGAGTATACTGTAACTTTCAATTTAATGATATTTAATATTTTTTTAAATATTATGAATTAAGATATTTAATAATGTATAAAAAATAAATTCTATAATCAAATTTGGCATGTTATTTTAAGATTATTCCATTAAAAAATGGTAAGATATATTTATAATTTATATAAATATGTTATATCATTATTAATTTAAATTGAAAAATAATATTTTATAATTTATATAAATATGTTATATTATTAATAATTTAAATTAAAAAAAATATGGAATGTAATAATTATAAAATAAATTAAACAATATTTATTATTATTATTATTATTAAAGTAGTTTATTTCTATATTGATATCATACACAAAGCGTTATATTTATGGTTCAGGTTTACTAAAATGGAAATTAGATCTAAAGCAATATTTATATAGTATCATTTTAATGTCTAATAAAATCTCTGTGTATTTGTTATAACTTAGGCCCACATATAGGGCCATGTAGGATTGGAAGAAAAACATAGAGATATACAAGTACAAACTAAGATAAAACTAAAGAACAACATACCTAACTATATGGTGGCTTGGTTGGGTCTAATTTACTAAGGATTTTGCATGCCTGGACCTTGCCCTTTGATTCATCTCCGGGTTCTTCTTAAACATTAATTGGGTTGGAATTGGTTCTTGGGAAGCCCAAAGTGCCTGCCACATCCATTGTTTCCTCTTCCTTGGTTAGATCCTAGTATATCACCTTGAAGCTAATCACAAAAGCCACCCTGCATAGGACAATGAGTTTGGTTTCCAGTCACTTGATCTTGTCCAGAGATTTGGCTTCCTTGTCCTCCTTGTCCTCCATGGATAGGGCAATGAGATTTTTTGCAAGCTAGTAAAACTCCATTGCTCTAAATACTTTGGTGTCTCTTGATCTTGAGGAACTAGATTCTTTTACTCATTCTTGAAATTCTCTCTTGATTTGGTGCTTTAGAGTCTACACCCTTTTCTGTTGAGCATGATTCACTAACTCCTCCATCTTTTGTTGTGTTTCAAGAGGGATTCCCTGGATGTAAGTCTATCTTGCTTGATCCATAGCTCTCTCCACCCTTGTGTAGTAACGTAAGCATATCCCTTCTAGACAGAGGATGTTTATTTGTGCCTCTCCTCCTGGACCCACGACTATTGGATTCCAAAATGTCCTTTTCCATGTTGTAATCCATAGTAATCCCAGAGAAATGAAAGCAAGGGAAATGTAAATCCTTGGGGAGAAAGTCCTTGTCGCTCTTGTGCTTCTGACCATTAGAAAAGACACCCAAATGACGTTGGGCCACCTCAGAGTAAAGAAACTTGCCAAAAACGTCTAGACTTGGGTAGTGATAAAAGAGGGGAATGCTCAAGGGAGCCGAGTTCACTCCTGAAAAAAGTAGTACATGATGGGGTTTGAAAGAAAACCCCTACCATGACAACAACTCAACTACAGGGAGAGAAATCCACAACAAAGACCCAAGATCCGTGGAGCTCCACTGAGATGCCACAATTGCAGAATGGAGAGCTGAGAGAAGGTCTAGAAAGGGAAACACCCAGAGGAAAATGCAAAGGATTACCTTGACATAAAGGCTGAGCTAGATCGATGAGGGTCTTAATTTAGCACCCATTGGAGAAGCATTCCACTGATCATTGCTTCGTTGCTTATGAGAACCTTCTACACCAGGAGCCATAATCTCTCACTCGCTCATCATAACAACATATTTATGATTTAAATAGAGTCCATGAGTATCAACCATCATTTGAAATATAGGTCTCGACTTGAGAAGATCACTTGTCCAAATCTAGGGCTTGCTCCTGTACACCCGCTTTGGTATCATGTCTATAATGTCTGTTTCTTTTGTTGGAGAATGGGGGGTCGTACTCCTCCGTCCCTCCCAAGTCCTCATACCCTTGAGCCTCCTAAAACTTCACATGTTCCTCAATTGTCATCAATATACAAAGTTGAGACTTGACTCACTTCGTATGTGACCTAGGTCCCACCTGTTACCACCCCATCCCCGAGATTAAACAATAAATTAATATAACTTTATTATATATATATATATATATATATNTTAGCCAAACTTATAATTTCATTTGGATTGACACACTTTCTTATTTTCTTCATTATAATTAATATAACTTTATTTTGTATATATATTAAATTTAAAATTTAAATACATTTATATTAATTTATTTAAAATTTTATATATATATATATATATATATATATATTTTAAATTTAATTATTTCATATTTTCATCTAATAAAACCTCGTAAGAAAGAGAAAGAAAGATTATATTAGCCAAACTTATAATTTATTTAAAATTATATATATATATTTAAAATTTAATTATTTCATATTTTCATCTAATAAAACCTCGTAAGAAAGAGAAAGAAAGATTATATTAGCCAAACTTATAATTTCATTTGGATTGACACACTTTCTTATTTTCTTCATTATAAAAAATTATATTTGCATTAAGTACATTATGATTATCATTATATAAAAACATCATTGTATTTATAAAAAGTAATTAAATGTGTAATTATTAATAAAAATGAATTATAAAAATTTAAGGTGATTAACATAATTTCAATAAAATAAAAAATAGGTATACTAATGAGATGTTTGATTTAATCATGGTTTTAAAATTAAATTAGTATTATTATAATATAATAATAATGAACAATTTATAGTTTGTAAGGGTGTAGATTGACAAGTGTTGTGTAAATGGAAGGAAATATGTAAATGAGGTTTCAATTTCGATTCTCACCCCAATTTACTTGTGCTCCATATTTGTAGATAAAAAATAAAATAAAGATGTAAACTGGTAAGTGCCATGTAAATGAAAAAAAAATATGTAAAGGAAGTATCAAGTTCCATTCTCATCCCAATTTACTTGAGCTCCATACTTATAGATAAAAATTAAAAAAAATAAAATAATGAACAACTTATAATTAATTCATTAGTTTTAACAAATGGATAACGTTCTTTACATTTCATTGCTCTCCATCTCATATTTTTGTTCATTTTTCATTTACGAATTAGGGATTTTTTCTTTCCCAGCTAATCTTACTTATTTGGTTATGACTATAAACATCTGGGGTGGTGGCGCAGTTGGTTAGCGCGTAGGTCTCATAGCTGGCTTGAGTAATCCTGAGGTCGAGAGTTCGAGCCTCTCTCACCCCATTTTGTTATTTATTTTTCAATTCCGGCGACGAAGTTAAATACAGTCTGCCGATATTGTATTTACTAAAGTTTAAATAAGAACTGCTTCCATGAGATTTTATTGGGTGGGGGGAGGTTATATCTGAATGTTGAATTAAACTGAAGAAAAGAAAATAAGTGTATTCGTAAATTTCTACGGAAGTAGGATAGAGTTCCAATTTCTCATAAGAAAAGTCCAAGTGTGGCTGCTGGGATTCGAGCCCAGGTCTCCACGGCCACAACGTGGAATTCTCACCACTAAACTACAGCCACTCTATAGTTTATTAAAAATATTGTTCACATTTTAAATATATTTAATATATAGTGACCACATCATGTATTGTGTATTCAAGCCTCCTAAAGGGTTTGGTGTTTATTTTTTTAATGTTATTTTTTTAACTATGAATTTTTTTTTTGATATTTAGGACTTTTTTATTTAATAATATTTTTAGATTTATTTTGATATATAAGTGTATCATTGTATATAAACATATTTATTTATTTGTAATTATTTGTTGGTGGTTTGTAAGAAGGTAAATTTTACTCCTAGATCTTTTTGGGTTTTAGGCATTGAACAAGTTTCCTTATATCCAAAGAAGATGAGTTCTTAGCTAAGCAACAACATTTTAAGGTTTTACTAAAGGGCCAAAAGGTGGTTTCATCCAAGATTGCATTTGCAAGTAAGCAAGTATTCCATAGAAGTAATCATTAAGGCTACCTCAAGCAGAATCCATTGACGTGGGAAAATATCCTCTCATCAACTTTGCTCACAATAATCATGCTAAACTCCTTACTATATATATATATATATATATATATATGTTTGCTAGAAAAAGAAAGGGTCTATTCTTAGGATAGCTTGTATGTCTGCATGTTCATAATGAAACCAATCCTCTAAATTCATTTTAATTAAAATACTTGTCGTCCATAGGAAAAATTGCAATTGGATGTTGAGGTTGTTGTTATCATCACAACAAAGGCAACAAATGTATACATAGCCTGAAGAAAGGCTTAGATTATGCCATATTGAAGTGCCATATTGAAGTGTCTAATCCCTTCTTTGTTACATCAATTGCTAACCCAACTTCCGAGCTTAGCAAGAAAATGAGAGTGTTATTTGATGGCTTTTTGTAAATCCATAGTAGCTATGTGTACTTTGTTGAATATGTCTTACATGTAACACCCCAATTTTGATCCCCAAATTAGAAATGTATAATTATATATATGATGAATGACCAAGGGCCAAACAATGTAATATGTAAAGATTGTACATTGAAAAATAATAAAATGAAATACATTGTCGGTCGTAGACAGACATGGACATAGTCATGGGAGGGTTATGATTCCACAAGAGAGAGGGATAAAGTGGGGGTTTGAGGGGAACTTCATATGCCTAGAATCCTATGCAATTTTCCTAAATCAATTGTCTAATTAACCCCTTTGAATTATTAAAGCCAATCATTGAATGCATGTAAGATGGTTGGTGGGAAAGTCATCTCACCTAGTTATGAGAGCATGGACTAAGTGCACTAATGAAGGTTGTATAATTGAATGCATGTAAGAGGATATGAGAGAGAGTCAACTCACCCAGTTACGACAACATGGGTTTAGTACAATCATCTTTCAGAAGTGTGAGAGCCAAACAACTATGGAGAAAATTAGAGTATAGAGGGAAGTAGATTTATGAACAACAAGAAAGGGAGGAAAAACTAGAGTTTAGTATTGGGAAAATGGAGGAAACCATACTGTGTGTAAATACATCTTGTTGGAGATGGAATTACATTGTGAACTAGGTTGTTATGCATGTTATGAGATTTATGTTGAGAAATTACCCTAGTGCATGTGAGAATGCTACTGTGAGCACTCTTGTTGTAGTTGGAAGAAATTCTTCAGTGCACCAAAAGAACAAATTTGAAGTTCATTGAAGGACAATTTTTGAAGTTCGTTGAGAGACAAATTTGGAGGTTCGCTGATAGAATAATTATTTAGTTTGTCGATCGAAGAATTCCTTATCTTTCCGAGGAGGATGGTGACATGGTTGAGCCAGGGATGATAGGTGGACATCAATAACCACATGCCATGCCATGCCACATCAATGAGGTGATGATATTAAAAACAAATAAACATGTTTGGATACAAAATATTGTTTTGGCCATAATAAGAGAATAAAAGCTCAAATCAAAGTGAAAATTTGGGGTTAAGTCCGCAATGTCGATGATCTATAAACTGCCATGGATATTCCACTAGAATAGTTCATCACAACAAATTTGATAAATAAAATTGAAATCTACACTATGAAGGTTAAAGTCCTTTAGATTTCAGAAGATTTAGTATTTTCTGCTTATGCATAAAATATATAAAATGTGGAAAATAGAGAACAATAAAGTACAAAGGAGAATGCACTCTCTATAGAGTTACCTGAGACCTATGGAATGTAAGGCTGCTACAAAAAACTAACCCCCTCTGTTATTCTCTCTAATTTTCCACTCCCAATTGTTCTTCTCTCATATAGAACAAAATACAATAACATAGAATGGAACCCCTTCTCCTCCTAGTGGCCCGATATTTAACATAGCCCGATAACCATCTAAGGGTAGGTTTTTGACTTCCTCAACCCTAAATTGTGGTAGGGTTTTGAACCTTCTAGAATCTTCTTTAAATTCCTCACGTGGCTAGCCCCGTATGCATGAGTAATGGGGCCTGACGTGGCATCCTCATGTACCGTGGTGGTCAACACGATGGGTCAGCTTGCGAGAGGAATAAATTTGCATACGAACTCTGATTGATGCATGGTCTGCATCGTTGGAAATGTCTCAGAGTGTACACCACCATCAAGGAGGTGTGCACAATATCTAGACACTAGAACCCATAAAAACATCATTTAATGCCTCAAAACGGATATGGAAGGTTCCATACCCCAATTTTCCAAACTGGGACCTGCCACTAAAATGACACTGCAAATTGATTCCTCTAGTTTTTTCCACTCTGAAAGAATTGAGATAGATGAAAAATATTATAATGATATCATGCCTCCCCATTTAGGGAGGCTTTTGGTCTCCAAACACTTTACTGAATGAGATGAGGAAAATTTTCCTCTACCTTCTCCCTGGAGTACCACTTTGCTTTGCCTATAAGTTGTCCTTTCAACCCAATCTACCAAAGGTCACGTTTCCCCTGTCTTGTAGTTCTGGAATGCTTCTACAAAATCATGTCCTCAACTAACTCTTCTTGAGCATCCGGTGCTAAGTCTTCCATGGAAGATATGACCTATTCCTCCTCCTGATCCAACATGGAAGGATCATAGAGTTTAAGATTCTCCACATTCACTACTGAGTAAATGTGCATGTATGGGGGTAAACTTAGTTTGTAGGCATTATCTCCCACCTTCTCCAATAACTCAAAAGGACCATACTATAGAACCTTGATCTTCTTACTAAGACCCTATAGCCTTTCCTTGTTTTGCTGTAGCCATACTTTTTCTCGCACTCTAAATGTTCTCTGTTCTGTGCTAGTAATGTCTAGCCTTGTACTTTTCCCGCGACTTCTTCAGTGTCTCTTATACTTGGAAATGGATATGCCTGATCTTCTCAACATTTTTTTCTACTTTTAATGCATCTCCTTTGAGGTTCTCCCTCACTCCTCCTTGTTGTCCATATAGAACATCTACGAGCAAGGTGGAAAATACCCAAAGCAAGTTTCAAAACGTGACGTACTAGTAGAATTGTGTATTGCTCTATTATAAGAGTTTTGTATATAGATCAATTTTTCGTCCCAGGTCCTTGGATGCTCTGATTGTAACCCGTCAAAAGCTACACCAAAGTCTCATTGACCACTTTCGTCTTCCCATCTGTATGTGGATGGAATGTTGTAGATCTCTTCAACTTAGTGTCCATATTCTCCCACAATGTAGTCCAAAATGCATTGAGAAATATGGTATCCCTATCTGAGATGATGGTCCTTGGTATCTTAAAGTGCACCCATACATGTTCAAAGAACAAGTTTGTTGCTTCATGTCCCCTGATGGTCTTTTACAAGTCATGTGAATGCACATTTTGTTGAACCTGCCAACCACCACAAATAAATAGTCATGTCCCTTCCATGTGGTTGGTAAACCTCCCATAAAATCCATAGAAATGATTTCCCAAGGTTGAGTGGGTACATGCAAGCGATGATATAGACCTTGCTTCCTTTTATTGGGCTTGCGTTACAACAAAGTGTACATCATCTAATATACCGTGCTACATTTTCTTTCATTCTAGGCGACTAAACATACCTCTGTAAATTGACAACTGTCTTTCCAACACCAAAATGTCCTACAACTTTGGAGGTGTGAGCCTCTCTGATAATTTGCAATCATTCACCTTTGTGGACATAGGGATTTTCAAGCTTGTATAGCAAAGCTTTCTGGAAATTATAGTCAACCTTGTCGTCACCTTATTCTATATGAATTTTTTCCCTGGAGCCGCTGAAACAATTCCTTGAAGTCCTCATCTTCTGTGTATGCCTCTTTGTATGCATCATGGGTAAAATGATCCATGTGCATTAGAGTTACAAAAGTTGTAATCTTGGATGTGTGTGGTCATGAAAGCATGTATGCCAACTTATTTGTGCTACCCTTCTCATACTTTATTACCAAATGAAATTGATGTAAAATCCCCATCCACTTGTAATGTTAGGTTTGTTGTAGCTTACTCTGGTCCTGCAAATACTGTAGTGGTTGGTGATCTATGTGGATGATGGTCTCCTTTCCCATAGATAGTGCTTCCACTTTTTGACAGCTTGTACCAAGGCATAAAGCTCCTTATCGTAGGTAGGGTGGTTGAGAACCGCCCCATGAAATACTTCAGAATGATAGCAGACGAGCCTTCCTCCTTGCATCAATACTGCTCCCATGTCATACCCACTTGCATATGTCTCCCCTTCAAAGGGCTTCTGCAAGATTGGTAGTGTGAGCATTGGTGCTTGAATGATCTTTCTTTTCATCTCATCAAAGGCCTTTTGTTGATTCTTCCCCCACTGGAAACTCTTACCACTAGCTATTATTGCATGGAGTGGTGTAGCTACTGCTTAAAAATGAAGCTATGAACTTTTGCATGTATTGTGTTGTTCCAACAAAACTCCCAACTTCAGTGAAATTTGTAGGAACCAACCATTTCACGATGGCCTCCATCTTCACAGTATCTATCTTGAGCTTCCCTCCACCGATCACATACCCCAAATACACCAAAGACTATTGAGAAAACTCACATTTCTTGAGATTGACCAGTTGTTGGTGCTTCTTTAGAATCTCTAACACTTGCATAAGATGTGAGATGTGCTCCTCCCATGTAGCACTATGAACCAATATATCATCCAAATAGATAATAACAAATGAATCTAGATAAGGGCATAAAACATTATTCATTAGTCTCATAAATGTATTCGATGTGTTGCATAAATTGAATGGCATAACCGACCACTCATATAAACATTGCCTTGTCTTGAAGGAAATCTTCCAAGTATCTTCTTCTTTGAATCGTACCTGGTGATATCCTGATTTAAAATCCATCTTAGTGAAGTACTTGGCATACTACAACTGGTCTAATAGATCATCAATCCTTGACAGATGGTACCAATTCTTTAATGTAATCTTGTTCAATACCCTGTATTCGATACACATTCTCCAAGTCCCATCCTTCTTGAGTAAAATTATGATGGGTGACACACAAGGTGAGGTACTTGGTTGAATCATACCCTGCTCCAAAAACTGTTGCAACTGCTTCTTCACTTCATTTGCTTCTAGAACATATTGTCTATACACCCCAATATTTGACAAGGGGGAATATGGAAATAACTGTATTTCGTACTCCACATCCCTCTTGGGTGGTATCCCTTTAGGCTCTTTTAACACTCCTTTGTATTCATGTAGCAACTCCTCCAATTGATGTTTCTGCTCTTTAGTACACCCCTCCAAGGATTCCTTCACTCTCATTGACTCATCATTAGACTAATTCTCTCTTTAGAAAAGAAAAACATATTTCTTACTAGAACTAATCAACTTCTTGGCTTGCTTGGCACTTACCAGTGAGATATTTGACTTGCCTTTATGTGCGTTAACGATGTAGGAATTCCCATCCATTATCAGGCGATATTGGTTGGCTCTCTCTGTGAATATTGCATCCCTCATATACATGTAGGGGATTCCAAACACTACTCCACACACATCAAGGGGTACTACATCCAATTCCACTTCATCAATAAAATCAACACTGATAACAAATTTAATCTTACATTGTTTTCTTACATTTATCTATGCATCCTTGTTTACCCAACCCAATGGATGGGGGATATGATGATCATGAACCTACAATATAAGCTTGTTGATCAGATTCACTGCTATGATATTATCCTGTGAACCAGAGTTGAACATATCATCTATCTTGGTCTTCTTGACCTGAATATTGACGTGGAATAGCTTGGTCACCTCCTTCTCTTCCTGGTGATGAAGGCTACTCAGATTCACTTCCTTCTATACATATGTGTAGACAAAATTTTCATCTACATCTGAGCTACTTTCAACTTGATTTCTCAAATATGTGGCTAGAAGGTTATTTTTCTTTCGGTCCTTCTTGTGGTTCTTCGGGTTCAACTATGGATGTAGTTTCCAACATTTTCCCTCGGTGTGCCCATTAATGTTGAAATGATTGCAATGGTTGTTGGGATATTTGCATTGATGTGTAGTGGTTGGTGTCTTTTTATCTTTTCCCCCTTTCCACTTCTTCTTCCCCTCCTTTGAATATTCCTAGTGCTCTTTTTGCTTCAAACCAATTGGTTGCCCCTTCTTTGGCCTATGTTTTCTAGGTATTCTGTGCATGTACACATGCCTCATCCACTATCTTTGGTTTAAAGAGCATCACATGATTTAATAGATGACTTTGTAAGCCCACCAGATACTTGAGGAGTACATCTAGGCTCTTGGGAGAGATAACCAACATGATGGCCATCTTTCTTAAGTCAGTGGTGTACTCATGTACACTCTGCCCTTGCCTCCACCTGAAATAGTGCCATCAGATCCATTAGTCCTATACATACATGATAGGGTAGAATGGTACTTGATGAGGGTTTTGAACTCCTCCCACCTAGTTACTGGCGGATCACCATCCAACCTAAGTGTTCCTGTGTGGATTTTCCACCAGGTTAAAGCATGGCCCTCTAATTTCAATCTAGCAAATGAAATCTTCTGCCCTTCATCTATATGGTGAACGCTAAAATAAAATTCTAGTTGATGCAACCAATGATTTAGTTTTAATGCATTGATCTCACCTTGGTATGGCTTTATCTCCAATTTCACTTCCATCTTGAATAAGGTCTGTGAAGGGTTCGTGACACTCGAACTTGATTGCTCTTTCTCAGATTCTTTCTGTGACTCCTTTCTCAAGTCTTCATGATCTCTTGATTTCCTCTCCGATCTGATCTACGAGTTAGATCCTCCATCATCTCCGAATGGTTTGAGCTTACTTGCTAGATCTTCCATGAGGAGGTTCATATTGCAACTTATTTCAACAACTTGCGCTTCCAACATCTCAAATCTCTCTTCTATTGGATCTCGAGGGTTATTATGAACATACTCACTCACCATGGCTAGGGTTCCTGCAACTTCTCTTTAAGTCGATTCTTGGATCCCAAACCTTCCCAAAAATACTCAAAATAGAAATCTTCTTTGATACCAATATGATTTGTAAATTGTCGTGGATATTCCACTGGAACAATTCGTCTCAAAATATCTGACAAATAAAACTGAAATCTACACTATGAAGGTTAAATTCCTTTAGACTCTAGAATATTTAGTTACTGATTTTCTACTTATGCATGAAATATATAAAATGTGGAAAATAGAGAACAATAAAGTACAATTACACACCATCCACAAGATAATGCAAATATTTTCTCTGGGAAGCCATTAAGGGAGAAAACCCAACTAGAAGGTGAGGCTTCTCTACTCTCTTTTCTCTAGTATGGAAATAATGCAAATACAAAGGAGAAGGCACTCTCTATGGATTTACCTAAGACCCGTGGCCTGCAAGGATACTACATAACATTAACCCCCTATGTTATGCTCTCTAATTTCCCACTCTTAGTTGTTATGCTATGGTGTGGAACAAAATACAATAACATAGAATGGAACCCCTTCTCCTCCTAGTGGCCCAATATTTAACATAGTACGATAACCATCTAGGGGTAGGTTTTTGACTTCCTCAACCCTCAATTGTGGTAGGATTTTGAGCCTTCTAAAATATTCTTGAAATTACTCACATGGATATCCCCATATGCACGAGTAATGGGGGATGACGTGGCATCCTCTCATACCATGGTGGTCAACACGATAGGTCAACTTGCCAGAGGCATAGATTTTGCATAAAAACTCCGATTGACACACGATATGCATCGTTGGAAAGGTATCAGAGTGTATAACACCATCAAGGGGGCGTTCATAATTTTTGGGCACTAGAATCCCAAAAAACATCATTTAATGCGTCAAAATGGTTCTAGAAGGTTCAAAATCTCCAATTTTCCAAACTAGGACCTGCTACTAAAATGACTCTGCAAGTTGATTCCTCCAATTTTTTCCACTCTGAAATCATTTAGATAGATGAAAAATAATATAATTATCCAATACGAATTAGTAGAGGGGTATAAAGTGCTAGTGAGGCCCATTGGTTGATTCAACTCCGGATTGCCAACAAATGAAAATTAGTGGCTTTTAAAGAATAAGGTCGTATTCTTTGATAGAGACCCTATTGCTAATAATATTTTTATGGTGATTAATGGAAGAAGTCACTAAGAAACCAAATGGAGAAATTGGCCCAATTCCAAAGGGTTTGGAATGGAGATGCAAAAAAATACCAAAATCTACTATTTTGGAAGACTTTTTGGGGATTTTTTATATTTTCGGAGGAGAAAAAGGGACCCCAAATCAAAAATAAAGAAAAAATCTTTACTCTAAATTTTACCTCCTCTGTAATATAGACAAATTTGTTCTACTGAAGTTTTCTCAATTACGCTCTGTTTGGGAGATAACATTTTTTGCTAAAAATTCTAAGTCTGGAGAAAATGTAAAAAGAGAAAAGTTGACAATTCTGGATTGTTGTAAAATTTGACTGAAGCATCGGATCACCAATATGAAAGTTGTTATAGACTCACCATAAGCAATCATAGCTTTTCCCAATATAAATTTTTTCTTGGTTACTAACATATTTTCTTCTACATGTGGAAGAAGATGGCCTCTTAGCGAGATTGCATCAACAAGAAAATGACACAATGAAATAGAAATGAAAAAATTCAGAAAGTTGTAACTTTTGGCTTAGAAATCAGAATGAGTCATAAGTATAGTTGTTAAAAATATGATTCCTAAGAGATCATGTTTGAAGGATAAGAATTTAGATTTCTTCATCAATGTTCCTCATAAATTGAGATGAAGAATGACCTGTAGTCTAATCAATGAAATATTTTACAATATGCATAAATTCTAACCGTGATTGTTGCATGCACATTTTTGAAGAATTAAAGGTAGAGGAAGAAAATATGTAGTTCATAAATGAGGACTAGATATATGGAGGATGAAAAAGGTTCTTACAACCATTGAGAGAAAATCAGAGGTTTGAATATCAGCTTGGGAAATGCAAAAACATGGTTCAATGGACATAGAAGCAAAGCGGAGCTCGTCATGATGGTTGAGACAATGAAGAGACTACATAGAGAAGTGCATAGCTACAAAGAAGATAATCAAAATTTGATAAGGGCTCATAAGGGGAAGAATCAAATCAATACCTAGTTGCTTCAAAGTTTGAAGAATTTAGAGATGAAAATTCATAAAGATTCCAACACGAGACATGTAACCAGTACGAGGCATGCGGTAGCACTCAAAACTCATGATAGGAGGTATGATCATAGAGAATCTATAAATTCAAGAAGTGTTAGTGGACATCACCACTCACCAAGGAATTCAACTAGAAGAGCACATGCATAGTCAAAGAGTAGCCCAAATTTCTATCATGTAAGGCAAAGGAGGAGGTTTGAGTTGGATTGCTTGCAAGTAGAGCTCATGGAGCTCAAGATACTTGCATTTTATGGAGAGCACATGAAACATGAATATCCTAAAGTATGGATGTTTGGAATGAGAAAATATTTTTAGCTGCACAATTATCCATCAAATATGGAAGCAAGGATTGAAATATATCATCTATAGGGGAAAGCTTCCATGTGGTGGGACTAACTGAAGTAGGTCAAGCATATTGATGAGAAGAAAATTTATTGGAAGTCGTTCAAGAAATACTTCTTGCAGAACTATTTGTCAGAGAATTATTATGACAATAAAATGCAATAATTCTTCAAGCTTAAGCCTAAAAACATGACTATGGAGGAATATGAAAACAATTTTTTGGAGCTTTTGATGTATGCAGTTTTCATAAAGGATGGAAAGGTAAAAATTTAGAGGTTTTTTAGCAGGTTGCCATATTTCTAAAAGTATAAAATTGAACTTGATGATACCAAGACCTTGGATGAAGCCATGAGGAAATCCAAATAGTTTTATGAGCATAATAAAGGAAGGCCAACTTTACAAAAAGATCAGGATAACAAAAGGAAAGGTAATATGGATTAGAGGAAGAAGGGATTCAAGTCACTTTTCTTATGGAACAACTCTCAAGCATAATAGCAAGGGAAGTCACACACAAGGTGAACCCAAGATGACATATTCCTTGGGGAAGAGGCCAAAACCCCATAAAGTGTTAGGGATGTGAGGAAGACCACATGTATAAGGATTGTCCTCAGGAGAGAGATATGATGATGACTATACATAACATCCAATAAGTCGATACAATGGAAGATATGGGAAGAACCATGCCAAGGATCTATGTAGCCTTGGACAATAAGCAAGTAGACTATCAATCCCACATGATTGAGGTGGAAGGTAAAATTGATAAGCATCCCATAACTATTTTGACCGATTTTGGAGCTAGTGATAACTATATAGATCCTAATTTAGTTGAAGTATTTAAATTAAAGAGATGAAAGCATGGAAAATATTGGTTGTTTCAGCTAACCAATGGAACCAATATGTTGGGTTGTTATATTATTTGTAGTGAAAGTCTAGTTGAGGTGGATCGACTGAGAGTGAAAGTCGAGGGTCGAGGTGGATCGACCAAACAAAGACAAAGTTAAAGTAATCGACAACAATTCAAAGAGGTCAATCAACAAGATTTCAACATGCAGTCATGTGGCAACCGACTGCAGACTGAATGAATGTCGAATGATAGTCGACTGTTACAAAATCTTGAGATTCACAAGATTTGTAGCCAATGATCTGTGTGGATTTGTCACCATTTTTTAGTGCCTTTGTTTAAGGTTTTTCCTGCTGTAAATCCTATAAACAAGATGTGTTGTAATTGTTTAATAATAATGATCAATCTTGGATATTCGTGCTAATTTTTAGCAGTAGGTTGTTGGTCATGTAGATGTAAGCTAAATTGGATACAAGGTTGTTCTTGTGTAAAACAAGAGGGTATGATGTCGATTATGTCTTAGGTGTAGACTAAGGTTAGACACGTAACCGTTTATTCTGAGTGAATAAGAAAAAGAGAGAGCAAGACGCTCAAGGAATGCTGATTTTTCTGTTTGGGTTTCCAAGGTAAAATATCTGTGTATCCTATGTTTTATTTGTCATTTTTTTTCTAGCTTAAATCTGTCTTCCTCTCTTATGTTAGGTTTAGCATGGAAGTATAATTTCCTAACATGAGAGAGGAATCAATGAGTTTGTCAGGAATTTCCTAGTGAACATGAATGGAGTAATCACTAAGGCAGATTTGAACATCATACCAATTGGGTCATATGATTGCTTTATTGGTATGGATTGGTTCAATGGTTAGACAAACATCTTATTGTCCTGGAATACTACAATAAGGATTTCACATGTCTTGAGTAGGAAGGGAATTCAAGGATATTTCAAGGTATTCCAAGGCCTATATCTGTATGAGATATTTCAACATTGCAACTGAAAATAAGTTTTAGAAAAGGGTCTCAGATATATACAACACATATGGGAGATCCAACCAAGGGTAAGGTGCCAACTATTGAAGATTATCCAGTATTTAAAGAGTATGAAGACGTATTTGGGGAATTTCCAGGATTACCACTAAATAGAGACATTAAATTCTCTATTGACTTGATGCATGTAATTTCCCTGGTGTCCAAGACTCCCTACATAATGAGCACACCATAGATGAAATAATTAAAAATGCAACTAAAAACATTGTTGAATAAGGGGTACATATGCCCAAGTGTCTCACCTTGGGGTGCCCCAATGCCTTTTATGAAGAAAAAGGATGGAACTTTGAGGTTGTGTATTGAATTCAAACAACTGAACAATGTTACCATAAATAACAAATACCCTCTACCAATGATCAATGATATTTTTGATCAGTTGAAAGGATCAAAACTATTTTCCAAGATTGACCTAAGCTCAAGATACCATCAGATAAGAATAAGAGAAGAAGATACAAGCCAAACAACCTTCTAGACAAGGTTAGACATATAATAGAAGATGTGACTTTTGGGATACCTACCTAGTTTCTTTCCCACCTAGGGTGGTAGCTTTATCTTTAGAGATGGAAAGTAATCCTCAGGTTGGTCAAGATGCCAAGGGTTTCCATAGTTGATAGCTTACATTCAACATTTGTGGGGATTGATGCTGGTTTGAATAGGAAAGGAGCTCAAGCCATTTCCCATGATGCATTTATTGATAAATCTGACACAAAATTGCATTTGATGAGATGTGAAGATCTCATTTCCTATGCAAAGAGTTATTAAGAAGGGTGGCATGATATACTCATCCATGAGGCCAAGGGAATGGAATGAATGCGTACTTGTAGAGATATACATTGAACATTCAAAGCTTAATATATGTAAGAATTGATTAATGTCTCATGTATCAGGAGGACAATTTTGTTATTTGATGCACATGTTTGACCCATTTAGAGATATATGACAATCAAATTTGTCCATGGTTATAAATTGCAATTCATTTGTTTGATGAATGATTATCCAGTTAGGATCTTGGGAAGTGTGGGCTTGGATAATTTGGATGAGGTAAAATTGCATATATATATGTATATAATTGTTTGGAAACCTTTAGCAACATTTATTTGAACTTATATCTAAAGTTATATGAACAAACTTTTCTCATATTGAAATGTTTTTCATAAATTCCATCAATAGGTACTTTTGGTTATGGTATGGGGCGATCCACTCAAAATGTTGATGTCGGATTTCTCACTCAAAATTCCCCATTCACCACTCAAGTAATGGTCAACAATTCTTTTTTGAGTACACAAGTACAAATTATTTTCAATTTATTCATGTAGCAAATTATTTTCATATGTCTAAATTAGTATTATTTGTGAAATTTCATTTTTAGTGTTTTAATTAAGTTCTTGTACATGTGTTTTAGGTCACCTAGGGGGAGAATGTGCGTGTAAATAATAAAAAATGGATTTGATACAACTTTTCTCACATGCACACTTATCTTTATATATTTTCTTTGATTTTATGTCCATCTCATACATATATTTTATTGGAGCTAGATATATACTTGTTCATTTTTGGAGACTTGTATATTTTCGGATATGTATTTAATTTTGGACTCTTGAGTATATACTGTAAATATTTGGATGATAAATTTCACTATCATTTTGATTTGGTACTTTTACTATTTACTCACTTGCATGTTTAAGTTACTTTCATGCATAGATTAAGCAATTCAACTTTTAATATAAAATATAAATAGATCTTTAGAAATTTAAGTAAATAATGAATGGTAAATTTTGTTGTCATTTTGAAATGATATATTTACTATTTGCTTATTTGCAGGTATAGGTTAAGCAATTTAGCTTCCAAGAGAAAAAATAAATAGCCATTTATCAATTTAAGCAAATAATGAATTGTACATTTTGTTGTCATTTTCATATGGCACTTTTACTATATACTTATTCACATGTATATGTTAAAACAATTTAGCTTTCAACAGATACAAAAACGACAACAACAACAACAACGATTTAAGAAAACAATGAATGATAAATTTTGTTGTCATTTGATATGGTACTTCAACTATTTGCTTGCATGCATGTATATGTTACTTAGACATGTTTAGATTACTTGCATGTATATGTTAAGTAACTTAGATTTCAATGATTTAACAATTTAAGCAAATAATGAATGACAAACTTTGTTGTCATTTGATATGATACTTTTACTATTTTCTTACTTGCATGTATATGTTAAAGCAGTTTAGCTTTCAATAGAAAAATAAACAACAATTTAGTGATTTAAACAAATAATGAATGACAAATTTTGTTGTCATTTGATATTGTACTTTTATTATTTACTTACTTACATGTTTAGGTTATTATCTATTCATTTGCATGTACATGGTATGTGCACATGTTTAGCTTACTTGCATGTATAGGTTACACAATTTAGGTTTCAACCATTTAAGCAAATAATGAATGGTAAATTTTGTTGTCATTTGATATGGTACTTTTATTATTTTCTTAATCACATGTTTATGTTACTATATGCTTACTTACACATGTATATGGTACTTGCACATGTTTAGCTTACTTTCATGTATAGGTTTTTTTTAATCACATGTTTATGTTACTATATGCTTACTTGCACATGCATATGGTCCTTGCACACGTTTAACTTACTTTCATGTATAGGTTAAGAAATTCAACTTTCAACAGAAAAAATTAAGAAGAATTTAGTAATTTAAGCAAATAATGAATGATAAATTTGGTTGTCATTTGATATAGTACTTTTACTTTATACTTACTTACATGTTTAATTTATTATCTTCTTATTTGCATGCATATCATACTTGCACGTGTTTAGCTTACTTTCATGTATAGATCAAGAAATTTAGGTGGACTATGTCTACCAATGATGTCCCAACTGCATATATACAATGTGTTCACTAGTAAAGTGGTTTGTCATGAATTGATATTAAGTTTAACATTGGTTTAAGGAATATTCCATCCACAAATTTATAAATTAATTATATCATTTAATTTAAAATATAACTCATTTTAATAAATCAGATCATTCAATTAAACATCATATTAAAATATATATCTTATTTTAATAAAACAAAAAATTCATTAAACATTATAGAATGATTATTGATTTAAGACTCAACAAACATTCAATGTTCAATACAATATATTATTCAATTTAAGACAGATCATTTCAATAAAATTGACCTTTGAATTAAACAATAGATCATAGATTGAGAATTTGTTTTCTTTTAGAGTGACATCTAATGCAAATTTGTTAGACATGATTTAAACCATATATCATTTCAACAGAATAAAGTGTTCAGTTGAACATTTGATCCTAAATAAAACAATTTATTTAAATATTAAAACAAATAAATCATTGTATAAAACATTGATCGTTCCAATAATTTAAGTAATTCAAATTTTAAACAACATGAATTACTAAGGAAAATCATAAATTTAAATTATCTACCAAACTATCATGCAACCAACCAAGTAGGTAATATGTTTTTAATGCTAAATATTACAATAGAATGTTTTTTAGAAACAAAATTGTAATGGAATGCCACCCTCAATTATTCATCCACGATTTTCCTTCGTCATTTTCCATCTTTTGACCTTTGATTTTTTTCTTTGTTTTGACTTCTATCAACTTTATGGGAGTAACATAGGCCAGATGACTATATTGGTAGCTTATAACATCTGACATAAAGTCTTGAAAGTGAACATGTTTCTCAATTTCGTGGCCTTTTGGAAAGAAATAACATTTTAATATGATAGATCAATTTTCATATTTAAAACCATTATCCTCAAAGTCCTCTATTAATCTACACTTTCTCTTCATGTATCACATCAAATAATAGTTCTCTTTGCATTTATTATTTAGTGGTGCAACCACAACAAAGACATCACCTGTATATAAGACCATGCCAATTTTATCCTCATTAGTGATTGGATCATTTTCAATGTAGATATATGTATGTACAATGTTAAAATTATATATAATGAAAATAAAATAAATATTGTACATGGTAAAATATTACTTTTTCTAATAGGATTAGAAACTCTATCACCATCAATGGATACCATGGTGTCCTCCCGTTCCAACTCCTCCAAGGTTTCAAGTGGCATTTTCCCCTTTTGATTAATCTTTGTATTTTTCTAATGTTCAACATAATGGCCAATTATGTTTTCACGTGCATTTGTGTATTTTGTATTATTTATACAGATTGGACTAAAGCATGATTACTTTTCTCTATCAAATGAAAACACTTCTTCAAAGGTATTTATTCTAATAGAGTGAAAATTTATAATCTCATGTATGGTGCTAGCATCAAATGGAAGCGATTTGTCTACATCCTCGATTCTAGTATTCAAAAAGAACCTGTGATTTGAAGAATATGCAAATTTGAATGGTCAATATTTTAAAGACATTATGGCATTCAAATAATCACTAAAAATAATAAATTATACTTTTAATAAAGTTAATAAAAATGTAAGTAAGATATATACACACTTAAACTTCCTTTGAAATACAATGCCTTTTCCCAAATTCTACCAAACACTGCTTTCTAGATGCCCATGCTGCTACTGCTTCCTACTACTACTATTGCAACTCAATTGTCCAATGATGTTGTTGTTTCCACTACTACTGTTGCAACTCAACTATCCAATGGTGTTGTTGTTTCCACTACTACTGTTGCAACTCAACTATCCAATGGTGTTGCTACAAAAACCCAACCTTCATCAAGAAGGTCACACACATGTCTTATGCTACACTTCTCAAACTTACTACTGCTTTGATACCACCTATCATGAACCTATTGTCTTGCTTGAAAATTTTCACTTTTGACACCCTAGGTTGTGTAGCACTGCCTTGTCTCTCCTGTAAGGACTTGACCAACCTATGCCTACTATAACCAAACTATGCCTCTTTACTTAAGGTCTTTCCCATAACTATGACTTAAACTATAGTTTTTTATATTTGCACACATCATTTGATTGTCAACTATTTTTGTGGATCAAAATTCAATTACACCATTGAGCAAATTGATTAGTTAATACAAATCAATTGATAGAGTGGCTCAATTGGCACCTTTGAAGTGAGCATTTTACACATGCACCTACACCATCATGCTCTCATTTTCCAGGTTTAGTCTTAAGAAAATTACAAAAATGTTTAATGTTTGAATTCTTTTGAAGGTGACACACCTAAAAAGATGATCACGAGGATTTAAATCAACCTACATAACTATTTGACCATATCTTATGTTGATTGAATTCAACTCCATGTTGTTTCAACGAGTCATAAATTGCATTGAATCAATGTTTAACAAAATGTGTATCATTTGTATGATCATCAATAATATAGAAATGATACTCTTTAATCACATGGCGATATTATTGGTGCTTTCTATATCATCGACATTGCATTGTGCATGTCTATATAGAATATGGACAAGCATGGAAACTTGGTTGGAATGATAATATTCACTCCATGTCTCTTTACGTGTATCAAATTTGTAATTCTTTGCAAAATCAACCATTGGAAAAACTATCCCTTGTGGAAATACTTCATAATATCGTTTGAACTATAGGTCTTTCCACCTGGCTCTATGCAATTGCTTGGTGTATTTATAAATATCATTTTCAAAATTCTTTAAGAAATATTTCATATGATTTTATCCTCTACAAAATTGATCTTTTTAGAGAGAGCAATTGAAGAAGAATAATTGACATTGAGAGTAACATATTTGTATCTCTTCCAATTGAATGTGATATTTGACAATGATGGATCATTCATATCGATAGGGTATTTAGAATGGAATAAATCCACATTTCCACAATGATTTCATTTCTTTCGACCAACGCATTTTTTTGGTAAACCAAATCATCACCTTCTCTTTTGAATAGAATCTAGGATACGAAAGTGTGAATTGCGGGAGAAGGAGGATAATCTTTCCAAAAGGTTTTACTAAATCAATGAAAGTGTCATAATATAATTCAAATTCCACATGGTAGCGACAAAAACATGTGTGATGGACAACAAAAGACCTAACATACCATGGTTTAACTTTCACAAATGTGTTGATTGAAATATCAATATCATGGCGACTCATTGAATTCAATGAACAATTCTACGTGAGTGATTTCCAATAAATGTTTTGCATTCTTTTCATACTAAACTTGTGATATTCATTTTTGCACCACGTCTTTTATATTCAGTGAAAAATGGGAATTGACCACCTAATACTCATGCACCATATCTCTAACACCCTCTAGAACTTTATCTTTGTAGGGATGCCTACAAATAATGTTCCAACAAGAAAATTCATCATTTGCATCTATTTGATTCCTAATTTTTTTGTACTTGTGCAAGGTCTTTGGTGTGGTTCCCAAAAAACTGGTTATACATGCCAATAAGCATTTTGATGTAGTAATTGGTGAAACAATATCTATTTGTATTTCTCTATATGTAGTGATAACATTGCATGATCACATATTTTTAAGAGTTTTCATTGTGTTAGCTAAGTTTTCAGATACATCATGATTTACCTTTGCCTCTTTTGTTGACTTTTTAATACCCCATAATAAGACAAATCCATTTAACTTCTTGAACTTTAACAAATTAGATAAAATTTGATCTTATGCTACCACAAATTCATCTTTCAAATAATTTTTGAAAATTCGATCAACACGATATCGTACATCATGGTCGGGTTTTTTGGGCCCCAAGTCATCGATGCCAATGTTATTTAAAAAATAAGTCAACGAATATTGATACCATCACAACTACTGATTGTTTTTGGAATGATAGATGGTGTACCTATAGATTTAAAAGCTCATCAAATTTCTGTGTGTGTGTGTAACTTATTTATTTTTAACTAGAACTAGAGGATTAATATTATAAAAATACCAAAATTTTTTTTACAGTAGAAAGTACATGCAAAAAAATTCTAATAAGGATATTACATAGAAAAATAACAGGGTTGTCCAATATTGCTTCTAAAGCCTCGCATATCTTATAATAAGATAAGTTTAGTTGAAAATGGTATGTAAAATGTTAGTAGGAAGTGGCTAAAATATTTAAAATCATGTAATACATATATCAAAATTGACATAGAAGAGGAGGAAGAACATCATCCCAAAGTAATGAGGAATTAGGGGATTAATTATAAAGTGACCTCGTTGTTGATGAATAAATTCCCAATTTTTTGGATGATTGCTTGGGATGCTAACCAATCATCTTTTGTATTATTACTTCTCAAAATGTGATAAAAACTAAGATAAAAAAAGAAATAATTAATATGTCTAATTCGATTGAGAGCTGAGGCAAGTATGACATCCAAAGAATTGGTTCCCTTGACTAAATGTCTGATGATTATCAAAGAATCCATGATCACTATTGTTGGATTACTAAGAGAGAGGGTGAATCTGTAATAGAGCAATATAGTCATTTTTAACCATATAATGCAAGTGTTATATCAATGCAGCATTATCATCCAATAATTACAGAGTAAATAAACAATGAACAAATGAGCAGTCATACACATACACAATACACCAATGTTTTTATGTGGAAACCCAAAGCGGGAGAAAACCACATAATTATTTTTCTTATATGTCTTTAATAATTGCATTCATTGGAAGCACCAACTTCCTTTATTTTCCAGTTGCAATTGGAAGGAGGATCCAACCCCCTAGTTTCTCAGGCTACAACCTGAGAGAAGCTCCAACTCCCCAATTCTCTGGCTGCAACCAGAAGGAGGCTACAACCCCCTATTTTCTCGGGCTATAAACCCTTATTTTCTCGGCTACAACCCGATGGAAGCTCCAACTCCCCAATTCTATGGCTAAAACCAGAAGGAGGCTACAACCCCCTATGTTCTCTGGATACAACCGGAAGGTGGCTCCACCTGTCCTTGCCTCATCCAACTGCCCTGTGTAGAATTAGAATGATGGAACCACTATCACACTATCACTGTGAGATATACTGCCGCAAACCTGCGCCAATCAACCTGTAATCAACTTGTACCAATAACCTATGCCAACATGTACCATACATGAACTTGCACCTCAACCTGTACCATAAACAAATGCACCAACCATGCACCAAACCTGTACAAATAACTTGTCACAATAACCTGTCCAAACAACCTGTAATCAACCTGTACCATAAACAAGTGCATCAACCATGCACCAACCTGTACCATCAACGAA
Source organism: Picea sitchensis (assembly GCA_010110895.2). Classification (NCBI taxonomy): domain Eukaryota; kingdom Viridiplantae; phylum Streptophyta; class Pinopsida; order Pinales; family Pinaceae; genus Picea; species Picea sitchensis. The sequence continues at coordinate 261,771 of SNQJ01S0000326.1, read as the reverse complement.
TGCATCAACCATGCATCAAATATGTACCAATCATGCATCAAATACACATAAACTATGATTCATCAAGATGTACCAACATCATCAACTATACACCTCATGTATGTGCCAACTCATCAACTACATGTCTCAACCATGTACCCAACATGTACCTCAACCAAAAGCCCTCATCAATTTCATCATCCAAATCTGATTTGCAGGTCTTTAATATACCTAGTGTATATGATCACATACCTACAAACCTTCCTTAACTTTAACAACAAGAGACTAGCATTTTCATCAAACTTTACTTTAGTCTCACATGACTAATTTTGGATTAGTCAACAACCCTAACTTGCAATAATCATAACTATGTACCTGTAATGAATAAAGATCTGAAAATAATACACAATGTTCTTCAGTGTCTTTTATTCAATCCCTCCAGGTTTCACTACTTGGATACTATCAGAAAAGGAGTTATAGCAAAAATGACATACCTTATTGAATTCCAACTTATTCTAGAGAGAGAAATTGTAGAGCGTGCCCCACACAAAATATTTGTTGTATGGATTTGAAAATGGTACAAAGAATACTGAAGACTGTACTCTAACCAATACATTTGGTCTTACTGAATTTGGATCTGTTATGAAGAAGTTATGATGTTTTTACCCGAAACACCTGTTTTAGACTAGTTTTAGGACTAGCCACAAACCCTATTTTCCATGGAGTGTAACTCCAAAAATACAATGACCCACAAGGTGAAATTTTTATCAAAACAACTTGGATATGTTTCCTCAACGGCCTCCCAATTTCACGGTCTGAATCAATCCACAAAAAAAGTTATTGCGAAAATCGTGAGATGACCTGTAAATAACATACCTTAGAAAGCATGATCAAAATAATTTATCCTCCCTTGAATTTCAGCCTTCTTTACTTCACCTTCCCTCTAAAATTCAGCTTAGATATCCTTTGGTTACCTCAGTCACTTGTAGATATTCAATATTCTCAAGTTTGATTAAAATGAGAGAGCCTTGCCTCTTATTTATACTTTCATGTAGCTTCCTCAAGGGGTTACCTTTTAACCATCTTAACCCACTTTCCTTATTTTAGGGTTAACCCATTTCTAACCACTTAGTAATTTCTCCATTAAGTTTATTATTTAAATAATTTCTTTTGTATTCACTTTGAATTATAATACACTCATCACTTCACTTTATTATTTACCTTCTAAAATCTCTGTAACCACTTTCCTTATTTTAGGGCTAACCCACTTCTAACCACTTGTCCACTTAGTAATTTCTCCATTAAATTTATTATTTAAATAATTTCTTTTGTATCCACTTTGACTTATAGTACAATCATCACTTCATTTTATTATTTAGATAATTTCTTCTTTGCAACCACTTTGACTACTTTGACCTTTTGGGGCTTCTAGATGACTCATGAGGGTTCTCCAACTTCACATGGCCAAAACTCTCTAACCGTGAGGAGTTATGTGACGTTTCACATACCACCAGAAATGACATGACATGTACTGTCCATACATAATAGTCTTACCTTAAAATATATTAAAACTCATACCATTATACATAAAACAAACTTGGGTCCATTACCCAAACCTTTGTGCTACCAGAATTCGCTACCAGACTTTCTTCAAGGGTTGACATCAGTGACAACCAACCTAAATAATAAAAAATATCCCCCTTTGGAATTGATGGCAACACTCTGATGCAATACTGAAGTCATATCACTCATAATCCCCCTGAAACCATGCCTCTGCGCTCTTTCTCCAAGCATTTAACTTTGCATCTGATAAATCTCTCCCCCTTTGTCATCAATGGAAAATATATCTTTCCATCCGGGGCTGCTCCCCATAACTGAATTGTCCTTGGGGATACTCCCCCTGACTAAAATCTTCCTGAAACTGATCCCCCAACCTAAATTGTCCTCTTTATGGTGCTTCCTCATGTAAATCTAAGCCATATAAGATAATCATTCAAAAGCATTCATTTTGGAGTAGAAATTACTCCAAGTCTTCGACGAACATACTCAAAGGCTTCCCATGGAAGCGATTTTGTAAAGATGTCTGCCACTTGTTCTTTTGTGCCCACATATTCAACACTGATGTTCTTTTCTACAATCTGTTCCCGTAGAAAGTGATACTTTATTGGAATGTGCTTCATCTTGGAGTGCATCACCGGGTTCTTTGAGATACTGATGGTGCTTGTATTATCACAATAGATTGGAATGTGCTCATCTTACTCAACCTGTATATCTGTCAAAGTTTGTTTCATCCATATAACCCGAGTACAACATCCTGCTACTGCAATATACTCTACTTTGGTTGTAGATAAAGATAATGATGATTTTTTCTTTCTTAACCAAGATACTAAACACTCACTCAAGTATAACATTGCTCCATAGGTGCTTTGTCAGTCAACAATGCAACCTGCTCAATCTGCATCTGTGTAGGCAATAAGCGATAGATCATTTCCTTTTGGATACCATAATCCAAACTCTTTTGTTCCTTTGAGATATCTGAAAATCCTCTTAACTGCTAATACATGTGATTCCTTTGGTGCTGCTTGAAATCGTGCCACCTGTCCAATGGTGCACATTACATCTGGTTTGGATGCTTTCACATATAGTAAGATACCAATCATTGACCTGTATCTCCTCTGGTCTATAGACTTTGAATCATCATCTTTTCTCAACTTGCAACTGGTTTGCATAGGAGTGGTAACTGGTTTGCAATCTTCCATTCCGATCCTCTTTAGCATTTCCTTGATATACTTGGTTTGAGAAATAAAAATTCCTTGGTTGCTTTGACATATCTGAAGACCCAGAAATAAGGATATTTCTTCGAGTAATGACATTTCAAATTCATTCTACATATTCTTTGAAAATTTATGGCTTAACCTGTCATCAATACTTCCAAAAATAATATCACCAATATAAACTTCAATTAATAAAATACCATCTTGAGTTACCTTGATGTAGAGGTTGGTGTCTACACTTCCTTTTCTGAGCATTACTCTATTTTGAATGTGAACTATTGTATGCACTGCATGTGTCCAAAAAATATGTATCAATTTGTAATACATTAGCATTGTTCGAGCCATTTCCTATGTAATTATCATCCATTATGATAATGTTCCTTTGTCTCTGAACCACTCTATGAATTGATGCTCTCTTCCATTGTCATATATATGTCCAAACCTGCTAAGTGTTCTTACAAATCCATCTTTGTCCATATTGTCTAAGACTCTACTGCAACACTGTCCATAATGCTGACCCATTTATCACTATACTATCATGAGGTCTTCACTACTACAACTGATTAATTTATCAAATTGTACTTCTACTATCTATCTGCTCTGGATTTGTCTACTCAAACTCTGCAAGCTGCTCAAAGGATGGTTCTTTGGTCTGCCACAACTATCACATAGAATCCCCCTATCTAATATTCATATTACCTGGGAGTCTCTAAGTCAGATGGCTAAGAACAATTCCTGCTCTGATGTGTATTCATCATCATGTTCATTGGTAGATTCATCATCTCTCTGAGCTCTGACTTCTTTCTTTTTGTCTGTGGATTCATCTTTCACTACAATTCCTGAAAGTACAATCTCTTGAACATGTTCCTTATTTACCTGTCCTTCTTTTCTTTCAGTTATTTTCCAAACCTTTTTGTATATGACGTCTTTCTCTGTAGAATTTTCTTCATCTCGTTTTATTGCCAATCTTGAGATCTCTGGGACCTGGTCTTTGTTCACCTATTCTTTGTGTTTTCTTATCCATACTTTCTTATATCTGTATCAATGTTCTCTTTCATGGAAGTATCAATCATGCTTCTACAATCACTATCTATGTGTCCATAGTTATGACATTTGTAACATTCAATGTTACGTGGGGCCACAAAGGCACTTCTTGCTTGAACATTTATTTTATAATCCCTGCAATCTGCAACATTATGTCTAAAATTAATATAATAAAAACAATGACCATAAAAGAAATTTGCATACTTGGGAGTGAATGATCTTCTTTGTGGTGTAGTCCTTCTGAATTTCTGCCTTGATTGATCATGATCATGATTGAATCTTATTTTTGGCTTGAACATTGATGGTCTTCTTGAAGATGTATCTTCAATAGTTTTCTTAGATTCTGGTTGACCATGATTCCTTCATTTGAGTACTTCTGCATAACTCTTTCTATTTTATTCATTCTTATTTTCTAGCAACCTAGAGTGCTTCTCTTCATTCTCTATAACTGATGTGGATTTTCCTGCCTCTTCAACGTTCTTGTTGAGCTTGGCGATTTTACTTCTCAATGTGAAAACTTCTTCTTCAAGCTTCTCAACCTCTTCTTATTTCTTCATTATTTGAGACTTCATGACTTCTTTTGTTCTTTTCGCTTCTTCAAGCTGAATTTTTAATGTGATTATTTCTTCTTCAAGTCTTTTCTCTTCTTGACCAAACTCTGCCTCAAGTTGGTTTAGATCGTTAGTTCTTTCCTTAAGCTGATCTGTCAATATTTTCTCTCGCATTTCTGCTTCTTCCTTATGTGTTTCTATGTTGGCTTCCAAATATTGCTTTTCATATTCAATATTTTCTTCGATCTTTTTGGCTTCTTCTAGCTGAGTTCTTAAGTTCTCGATGACCTGTTGGGCTTCTTCAAAAACATGAACACTTTCCTTTTGTTTCGTCAATTATTTCTTGAGTGACTTGTTTTCTTCGCTTAGTTCATCTAAATCACTGGTCAATTCTGCTTCATAATTGTCTTCCTTTTCAATTAGTTTTTCTGTCTCATTTTCTTCATGGCATTCTATTTCAAGATGTCCATGTTTTTCATAATTAAATAAAAACAACATACCTCCGGTGATTATGTACTCTTCATCTTCTGAATCTGTTTGACATGGTGAACATGCATTTTCTAAATTTGTGATGGATGAAGAATATATATCATGTAACTTATCCCAAAGTTCTTTGGATGATGAACATTTACCAACCTTTTCTCTTAGCAGATTAGGTAATCCTTCCTAGATGAAATCCATTGCTATTTTGTTATTCTTCTTCAATTCCTTCTTGGCTGTAGTTTTTGCCCTTTTTGAACTATCTTATCTTGTAACGACTAATAGCCAAATATAATACCCCTGGGCATGTAAAAACACTTTCGTCCTTCCACTCCACATCTCATACTTTAAACCATTATGACCATTGACCAGTGGTACTCCATTCTTAGAATAATCCATGATTTCCTTCCAGTGGTTAAACTGTTTCTTGAAGGAACCTGCTCTAATACCAATTGTTGGATTACTGAGTGGGGGNGAATCAATAAAAGAGAAATATAATCCTTTTTAACCATATAATTCAAGTGTTATATCAATGCAACATTATCATCCAATAATTGCAGCGTAAATAAACAATGAACAAATGAGCAATCATACAAATATAAAGTACACCAATGTTTTTACGTGGAAACCCAAAGCGGGAGAAAACCACATACTGATTTTTCTTATATGTATTTGATAATTACATTCATTGGAAGCACCGATTTCCTTTGTTTTCCAGTTGCAACTGGAAGGAGGCTCCAACCCCCTATTTTCTCATGCTACAACTCAAGGGAAGCTCCAACTCCCCAATTCTCTGGCTACAACCAGAAGGAGGCTAAAACCCCCTAGTTTCTCAGGATACAACCTGAGAGAAGCTCCAACTCCCCAATTCTCTAGCTACAACTAGAATGAGGCTACAACCCCCTATGTTCTCTGGCTAAAACCAGAAGGTGGCTACAACCACCTGTCCTTGCCCCGTCCAACCACCTTGACGTAGAAGTAGAATGATGTAACCACTGTCACACTATCATTGTGAGATATACTGCTGTAAACTTGTACCAATCAACCTGTAAAAACATGTACCAATAACCTATGCCAACATGTACCATACATCAACCTGTACCATAAACAAATGCATCAACCATGCATCAAACCTGTACAAATAACATTTCACAATAACCTGTCCAAACAACCTGTAATCAACCTGTACCATAAACAAGTGCATCAACCATGCACCAACTTGTACCTCAACCTGTACCATCAACAAGTGCATCAACCATGCATCAAATATGTACCAGTCACGCATCAAATACACATAAAATATGACTCATCAAGATGTACCAACATCATCAACTATACACCTCATGTATGTGCCAACTCATCAACTACTTGTCTCAAACATGTACCCAACATGTACCTCAACCAATATCCCTCATCAATTTCATCATCCAAATCTAATTTGTAACTTTGTAATAGACCTGGTGTATATGATCACATACCTGCAAACCTTCCTTAACTTTAACAACAAGAGACTAGCATTTTCATCAAACTTTACTTTAGTCTCACATGACTAATTTTAGATTAGTCAACAACCCTAACTTGCAATAATCATAACTATGTACCTGTAATGAATAAAGATATGAAAATAGTACACAATCTTCTTTAGTGTTTTTAATGCAATTCCTCCAGGTTTCACTACTTGGATCCTCTCAGAAAATGAGTTATAACAAAAATGGCATACCTTATTGAATTCTGGCTTATTCTAGAGAGTGAACTTGTAGAGCGTTCCCCACACATAATATTTGTTGTATGTATTTTAAAATGGTACACAAAATACTACAGATTGTACTCTAACCAATACATTTGGTTTTACTGAATTTGGATATGTTATGAAGAAGTTATGACGTTTTTACCTGAAACACCTATTTCAGCCTAGTTTCAGGACTTGTCTCTCATATCCAAATTTAGACTGAAAATATAAATTCTCCCACTAAAAACTGAAAATCTAACATTTGTACAAGTGGAGACAACAAACTGCTAAAAACAGGGAAAATGTTGGCAACAACTCTAACATTATAATCTTCCATAATGAGTTTTTCCTTAGGCACATCTCCATCAGTGCCATATGTCCACTAACTCCAACTGATTGTCCAAGCATCTATGCTAAGCTCCATCTACCACTAGGCGATCGTTGATTCCCTAAAAACCCATCAAAACTGGAATTGGCAACGAATCCAGAAATGCTGACTGTATCAGCCAGTTCGTAGCTTATTTCAAAGGGAATTTCGTAGCAGATTCTGTAGCGCCTGCCTGTGTAAACTATTCTGCAACAGATTTCGTAGTGAACTTAATTTTTTGTTTGACTAGGTGATTTCACAGTGACTGGGTAGCTTATGTGTATGTAAATGATTTCGCAACGCATTCCGTAGCACACCTGCAACTTTGTCTGTGTAGATCATTTCGCAGCGCCAAGCGCTACAAAATGTCTTGTAGCTATCTATGTAATGCAGTTTGAGCCAAAATGATTCAAAAAATTTAGCCAAAGCTGTATAATCTTGTAGATTCCTCAAGATAGGGTGTAAGCCTAATACTTTCCACAAAACTTCAAAAATGCATGGATGACCATTCTTCAAAATTGAGGGTCTTTCATCCACTCCATCTCATCTCTTGAGTCTAGCACTTCTCCTTGTTGCAACTTGAGCTAGCACATTAAGATTTCTTTGAGCTAAATCATCTTTGAAGGGTTGTAACTCCACCTTGAGCTTTATGTTATGAGACTGTAAGTCTCTGTTCTGCCTGTACGAATTTATAAGTTGCCTATGAAGGGGCATAAATCTCCTTTATGTGAACTTAGCTAGATCAATAGTTTCCTTATACATATCCATGAGCTCCTTCATCTTTTTCCTCTTAGCCAATCCTTCTCCCTTCAAGTGGATAATTTCCTTTCTGGCATCTTTGAGTTGTCTGATCAGCCTCTTGAAGGTAGGGTTATCAGGGGGAGTGGTGATGTCTATGATTTCAACAGGCTTCTCAACATTCCCACCTTTACCCTTATCTTTCTTCTTGACACAAGATTTTTTTATGGCTTCTTATTCAATAATTTCCTTATGGGCTGATGACCCGATGAAGGGCCTCCTAGCTCTAGTCTCAACTACTACAGTAGGTGAGGGAAAGTGTAACTTTCTCCCATTTTTGACTGTGATTTTGGCTGAGGGAACTTCTTCTAGTTCTGGAGCTGGCTGGGGTGAAATTTCCCTTTGTGGGGAGTGATGAGCTCCCCCTTCTTCTTCTTCTAATTCCTTAGGAGCCTCCTTGTCTTTGGCAATGTGTTTTCACTTTCTCTTTTTGCTTGTTTCTATGTGGGAAACACTATCAGTTGGAAAGTGGCTCTACACCTTGGATTGAGGAGTAGGGGCTACATTTAGTTGCAGATTTGCAGAGGCAATGAATTTATCCTAATATATGTTTCTTTTCTTCAATTCCTCCATCACAAGTATCCTAATCAGCCCTGAGTGGAAAACACTTGTGTCCACAACCTTGGACTTGACTTGGAACCTATCAAACATTTTCCCCATACTCCTAAAAAAATAGAAAGGGATGTTCATTAAGTCCTTGCATGTGAAGTGCAACAAAAGTCTAATGTGATATTGGTAGATCATATTGAATGTTCCATCACAGGTAAAATATCTTTGGATCACCTTCAACATCTTGTCAAATCCCTCAACCAAATGGCTCCTAGGCACTCCCTTAGATAGGTTATCTACCTTCTGTTCTGGTTTGAGGAAATCTTTAGAGAAGGCTACATTAAGAGTCATGGATTTAAACCACCTTTCACTAGTGTTGGTTATCTCAGTGGCTACTACAATGGTGGCTTCTGATACTTCCATTTCAAGGGTTCCCACCTTGGTTTTAGTTCCATCAAAGTTTAAGGAAAACTCCTTGGCTACCTCAGGGTGTCCCCTCTATATATTATGACATAAATTTAGACAACCAACCCTCTCTAAGACCTCTCTAATCAGAGGTTCAACATCAAACAAGTGCATATTAGAAGGCTCGGTCTAGACTACACTCCCACCCTTGTAAGACTTCTTCTGTTGAGGTGTTTCCATTTGCTATAAACAAGAGAAAAACACTACAATGATCTAAGAGGTATGAGAGGCCAAGAAGGATAGAGGTATTTAAGGTTTGAATGATGGTGTTTTAAAATCTGGCATCTTTAAGGCTTTAGGGTTTTCCTTCAATTTGAATTATGATCTAATGAAAGAGAAATCTGATGGCTTAAGAAAATGAAGAAAACCCTTCAGGGAAAAGGATATGCAAGGAGGAAACAACTGTCAAGGTTTTTAAGCTAACATTTAATCACCATGCAAGGTCATCATCATTTTAATCAACAATGCTCTTAAAAGTTTCAATGTAAACAAACTTTAAATTTGAAATATCAATTGAAACTGTAAAGGAAAATAGTTGATGCAAGTTGTATGATCAGAGGATAACAATGCTGAATTTTATGCACAGGTTCGCAGCACTGGAACAAGGGTTCTGTAGCGCAATTCGTAGAAGATTTCGTAGTGTAACAACTAGGGTCGAGAAAAATTATAGGAACAATGGATCTGACAACATGATTTGCTCAATTGTGATAGAAGAGGCTGACAATACTGCAGATAGTTGATAATTTAGTGATAGTAGAGGTAAATGGGCCAGTCGGTAAAGGGAACCACAATTTGCAGCGCCAAGTGCTATGAAAATTGAGCATGGCCTTAAATTGATATTCAATAGAGCTCAAACAACTTGAGGAGTACCTGGACATTGTGACTTGACTGTAGATGTGCTTTAGATAGCATGAAACTGCCTGCAACCATTCTAACCTTCAATTCCTCTTTGTCATCCAATCTGTAGCAGAATCTGCAACACCTATCTAGACTAGGAGTTTCTGCAACGATGAACTAGGAGCACAATTCAAATCTTTGATAAAACAATTAGACAACTTTAATGACCAAATATCAATTATTTCTTTTTAAAACATGGATGTTGAAAACAATGAGATCGACTGGCACAAGCTTCATAAATGCAATAATGATAAAAGAGGAAATGTGTACTCAAGATGTGCTACAAAAGCTTCTGATGAGTTGGTAGTGTACAAGAAGGAGTTTGATTTGACCTTATAATGGGTAGGGGGACAAAGTGGAGGGGTTTAAGCGCATAGTGGAGGTAGTGACATGTAAACTAGTGGTGGCATGGGGATAATAGTGATGGTTGTATAATCATGAAATGAACCAAGGGTATAAACCAAAGGAAATGAACAAAGGGTATAAACCATAGGTATGGGTCAAATGCATGGGCCAACATCCAACCTTACATTTATTTTGAACTAACACCTAAGAAAACCATAAGGAGAAAATCAAAAGAAAAACTTGAAAAATACTAATGGATAAAAAAGTAAAAACATAAGGATGAATTTGACCCATGACAACTTCATGTGATTGTTGGTTGTGGAGCCTGATCATCTTCCTGATTCAGAGGTCCTTGCTTTCAGCCGTGTTTATACCCCATGAAGTATTTACACCCCAAAAGTATGTATACTCTTCCACGTGGGGGAGTGCAGAGGGGGGGTACCCCCTCTGCGGGGTCCGAGGGGCCTATCCCCCCGGTTGGGGGGTCTGGGGGCAAGCGGCCCCCCAACGGGGGTTCAAGGGCGAAGCCCCCGAAGAAAAAATTGCCTTGTAAAAGTATATTGTAATTTCATTGTAAATCTGGACCGTTCATTATAAGGTCGCAGATCTAATGGTAGAGATTATGTTAGGGTTTTTTGCCCTAG
>SNQJ01S0000326.1:214518-246651 GCA_010110895.2 Picea sitchensis | reverse complement strand
TATGTTAGGGTTTTTTTCCCTAGAAGGCAACCCTCTTTTATGAGGGAAATGTATTACGGATATGGATGATGGTGAATATTGTATTCTGAGAGAGGAGACTGTGAGAGAAAGAAGAGGAAGTTACATCGGGTTTTGCTGTAGGTTGTATCCCTTCATTTGCTCGATAATAATAAAGGAAGGACCTGGCAATTTCTCTGGTGGACGTAGCCCAGACTGGGTGAACCACACAAATCTGTGTCTCTCTTGTATTGTGTGTCTTCTGTGTTTTGTTTCTGCATTTGTTTTATTTTATTGCTCCACGGTCCTGTTTTTTCTAACAGTGATAACACATATAAGACATAATTTAAAAGTGGCCCAAGATAGACAAAAGAGCTATGCAAAAAACAAAATAACTCATAAAGAGTTCAAGGTGGGAAATCATGTGTATCTTAGAGTGAAGCCCAAAAGAAGTTCCCTTAGGTTGGGGACTTGTTCTAAGATAGCATCCTGGTATTGTGGACTATTTGAAGTCCTCGAAAGAGTGGAACCAATAACACACATACTTGCTTTTCCACCTACTGTTATAGATCACAATGCGTTCCATGTATCTTTATTAAATAAATATGTTCATGATCCTAATCATGTTATTGATTGGACTATCAAACAACTAGAGCTAGAGGGATAGTTCCAACCTGAACCTCAATGCATCATGGACAAGAGAGAAACTATGATCTAGAACCAAGCCATCATATAGGTCAAGGTGCAATGGAATCACTTTGGAGTAGATGAGGCTACCAGGGAGCTGGAGGATTCCATGAGATTGGCATACCCATTTTTGTTTTTGGTATATTTTCATATATATGGTGTTTTAAACACCGAGGACATTGTTTCTTTAATGGGGAGGGGAATATAGCACCATGCCAAGACTGTAATTATTCTAAGACTTCAGATAATGTAATTATGTTTTGATTAGTGAAATATACCAGACAACTATCTGGGAACGAAAATACTTGAGTATTGTTCATGATATCACAAGTGGGAATTGATGAAGCAGAATTAATTAAGTATTGGTGAGGTGGATTTGCTTAGGTGGAAGTTGAGAAGTTTCAGTGACAAAAACATGAAGCTTTCTTAGAAATATTACATATGCTTGCGAGACATAAACACACATCAACCAACGTGTTTGAACCCACATGGAGCCATGTGACCAATTATGAAGAGACATGATTGGTGGTTGAAGAAGTTAATACTACTGACATATCTAATCTCTTGAAGAGGAAAGGGTCAATTGAAAAATCTGACATAAGTACATCCTTGGATTTCCATTTCAAAATTTGGATCCTAGACTGGAGGTCGCTTATGATAGAAGTCACAGGAATCCCAAGAATTGGGTAGAGGAAGAGGAAAAACGTGGAAAAACATCACCAAGGGTGAGAGGAGAGACACGCGAGGTCATACACATAGAGGAAACACATGAGAGAGGAGGTATATGTGTATAGGAATTGAGATGAGGGAGACACAATTCACAACATCGAACAAGTAGCAAAGAACTTGGAATATTGAGTGAGTTGCAGACTCACTAACAAATGGTGTAATGAACCAAGGTGTTCACTGGCCTGGATATGAGTAATGGAATAAGTTGGAAAGCTATTCTTGAAGAAAATATAAATATTTTCCAAAGGATTATTGATAACCCTAGAACATAGAAGACCTATATCCATACTAGATCTATAGAGGACTTCAACTTGGTACCTACTGGAAAGAAATCAACACTGGTAAGGGAGGTCATCGAGGGACTATATAACAGAGAAGGGACTCCTTGTGTAGAGGAAAACCATTGGGAAAGGTACCTGATAAACTCGTGGAAGTCCCGAGCTCAATGGGAAGAGGGAAACTTCTGTTGTTGTCAGTGGAGGAAGGAGAGTAACCTTCCTGGATCATTCTAAATATGACAACTAGCTGAATTAAATACCCCTGTGGTATCATGGCTTGACACAGGGGTGGCATGTTTTAGGAAAGTACTATGAAACATACCCTAAGGTTGGGAGGAAAAACGTCCTCTCTCAGTCTTTTGGTCGTTGACATTTACTGAACAGACAAGTGTTGTTAATTTGATTTGCTATTGTAAGTCTCTTATTTCATGGTTAAATAGGAAATATGAATGTATGACTAACTTCCTAAGTAAAATGGAGTAATCATTTTTGTTTTCATTGGCCAACCTATTAAACTTATGAGTCCATGAGAACTGTGTAAGGGTAGAGTATATCCTTGTGAGGACTGCAAGACTTTGCATGGAAAGCTTGCAAGAGATGAAGAGAATATTCACCTCAAAATTGACAGTGGAGATGTCTTAATGATTGAGGAGGATCTCTGTGTAGACTATGAGAGCCTCAATTCTATGGAAACCATTACTCTTGAGAGGAAAGTTTGCAGGATATGGAAAAAACCTTCATTTGGACTGTTGAAACAAAGTTTATTTTTCTTCTCTAAATCCAAATATCCATTCTTCTCTGGTTACAAAGCTGCCCTTAGTTCTAAAAATGAGTCAAAATGTCTTTCGAGATTTTCGGGTTTCGAGGTTCGACTATTCACAAAGTATGTTTTTTAATGACAACCCCGAAGTCTCGGTACCGAAGTCTCGGTACCGAAGTCTCGAAAAAGTGATTGTTTAAAAGGAATTGAACAGATTTTAAAGTAATAATAAAAAACGTTAACGACTTTCTAACCCTTTCACATGTTCTTTTTCGGCCATCTCAACTTAAGCAACATTTCAAATGTCCAGACGCGCTTTTCACAAAACACCTTTTAATCATGATTAATTAAGGTTTAAAACATACTTAATAGATCGTAAATCAATCGCAATTCGGGAAATCAAAGAGTCGACCTTGAGTCTCCTTAAACCCCGATTCTCGAAGTCACGAAATTATTAAAAGCTAATGCTATGTTTATTAAGAAGTAAGAAGGTTTAATGATAATAAATCCCATCACAATTTCGCGATTGAGGATTTCTTGTGTTAAAGAGTCGTCGGAGTCCCAATACTCCAATCAACGAAAGTAAAGACTAACCCTTGATCATGATTAATTAAAGGGTTAAAGCAAGTGGTTAGCGCCTAAATAAATTCCATCGTGGTTTCGCGACTCAAGATTTACTTGTGTCATACCTATTGGGGACACGATACTCGAAACTCCGAAACACGAAGTCCCGAAAGAATTAAGTGCTTAAATGTAATTAACTTAATTTTAAAACAAGCATTAAGGGTATTAAATAACTTTTCGCGTTTCACTATCTGGGAGTTTTCAATGACATTCCTTTCAAAATCTCAGTTTTGAATCGCCGATATGTGGCAGTGTCTATAACGAATTAATGGAGATATTTTTGACATAAAGTGCGTATCTCCATGCATACCATCCCCATTAAAGCATTTAATTTGTATCGCCTGTATCGGTACGCTAAAGTTAAGACAGGTTAAAGGTAAATAGAGGTTTGTTATTTTGAATTTCATTCTTACTTTCAGACTAGGAGCGAGTTACACTCAGAAGAACTCACGCATTTATTCTCTACAACATGTTTTCATTTTAGCACAAACATCACGGCACTGAGAAAAGCGTATAAGAAGAGTGAGGGGGCAAGTGAAATCTCAAATGTGGATGGAGATGTTATATCCAACACTACGCCACATGCTGTGGATTTTGTCAAATCCTGGAGGCAGATTTTTGAAACCTTAGACTATGAGATTAGGAATTTCCCCGACGATTTCGGAAATGAAAGGACTGAAAATAAACTCAGAGACATGGTAGAGTCTGAGCTTCACAAAATAACCACACGACCGAGACTCATGCCATACAATGACATGATAAGATGGGCTTTAGAGAAAACCAACATTCATACAAAGAGCATTCTAAACAACCAACAGGTCATCGTCAACTCGTTCAGACCTGAGCACATCCAAGTAATGTATAAACTGCCCCCTACTTCTAAATACATTTATAATGCCGAATTCGTAGAGGAATTTCAAAGAAAGGAGTGTACAAAATTCGATCAAACATATCGAGGTATAATCAAAGAATGGTGGGGAATTCTAGCGAGATTTAGCGCTGATACCCATGACAGTGATGCCACAGCTCCGTTAAACGAACACATGGTTTATATAGCTTTGATGCTATGTAGAATTTTTGGAAAGAAAAACCCTACCCATTTCCCTACGGAATGGGTGCCACTTATACATGAAGTAGCAGAGGGTTACAGTTTCAACTAGGGTAAAATTTTATCAGATAATCTAACTAAGGATATTGCAGAGTACCAAACAAAAAAATCAAAAGGCCAACCTGCATTTTTTTACATGTCTGCATATATTATGGATGCTATCTATTACATGAATCCTTTCCCCTTGATGAATTGGAGCTGGAACCCAGCTTGAGCGAAGCCCATTCATGTTTATCACTCTAAACTATGGGAGGAGAATGTTAAATATTTTTTTTACGAAATTTGTCACTACGTAGTGATACCTTTGCACCAAATTTTGTATGGTTATGCACCCCCTCGTATTTCAGAGCAAATCATGGGAAACCTCAAGGCGATTGTAGATTGGTTTATTGAAGAGGGTTTCTCCTATGTCAGGGTTTTCGGGTGCTCGATTCCTCCTCACGCACTTCTGAAATTCCTTCCCGATAGACAGGTGTGTAGGGAGGTGGCCTACCAAATAATAACAGGTGGCATCGACACATAGTTGAAAGCATATCAGAAGAATTTCTAGACACTTTTTCCTGTACAGATTGGGAAGTGTTCACTGCTTAAATTTGTTCATTCCAAGGTTGAAGCTGCAACACTGGAAGACATCAAATTGGTAGATCTTGAACTCAGAAAACATGACCCTTATCAAATTGTAGGAAATCATCTTGCTCATTGCAATATGAAAATGTATGAACATGAAGTTTCTCCCTGCGACGATATGTTCAAGGGAGCCATAACCTATGAGGAAATATTAGACAGAGTTCAGGCATTATCACCCGATCTATAAACCAACTTTCCAACTTTCCAGAAGCACATGAGAAGTGGTTTGCCGAAGATACTACAGGGAGAATCAACAACCCCTCCTCCAGCTCAAGGAAGTATTCCCCTAGGTTTCGGATCAGAGGCTCATGATAAAGGGACTGCAGAAGAAAATGCAGAGAAGACTGAAGCATCTTCACAAAAAGCAGAAGCTTCACAATCAAAGAATCCAGGGTTTGAAACAAGTTCCAAATCCGAGAATCCTTCAAAGTCGAGTCAAACGATTCCACCTTCATCATCAACTATCCCTGTTGATATCCCCAAAACAACAGGAGAAACTCAATATTCAGAATTGGGCAGCCCTATTACATCATTAACTCCTTTACAGTCAACTTTTGGGACCCCCCATCTGGAATTCATATATGTAAGTGACCTTAATCCTATCTCTAGAGAAGAGATACCTTCCTCCGACTACTTTTTCAGTAGGAAGAGGAAGGTTGTAGTAAAACAAGAAATGCATCTGAGAGAAGGCACGATGGTGAATAAACACAGAGTGATCATAGATGTGCAGAACCTAGAAGAGGAATATTTCGCCACAGAAGTAGCAGGCTCTATGGGATCTTTGGCGACGACCAATTTATTCTCAGTTGACTCTTTGAAAACAAGGCTGAAACAAAAAAAATCAAATGATAGCTCAATTGCAGGACCAAATAAGGCACACAGAAAATAATATTCGAGAGGAGGTAAATCAGAGAGTTGAACATGCCAGAACTGCTGACAAACATGAAATGCAATTATTGATGTCTAGTTTAGATGAAGAAAACAAGCAGATGCAAATGAGTAAAGTACATGTTATTCGACAAGAGGAATTAATGAGACAACTACATGATGAGTTGAAGTCCATTGAAGGACAAGTGGTGAATATAAAAACATTTCAAGCCCAAGAACTAGAGGTGCATGAGAAACTACAAGCAAAACAACAAAACATGCTTTCTAAAATAGAAATTGTTCAAAACTACTTCCTGGAAGTAAGCCACTGACTGGATAGCATTGTTTTAAAAGAAAAATAGGCCACAACAACTCGTGTTTCTTTTCAAAAGGCAGTAGCATTTTTGGCTAGAGAGGAAGTACCAACAATCCCAAAGCTGACTGTAGAAGAACAGATCAGGGGAGACATCATGCTAAAAACATGAGAGACCAATATTGCCGAAAGCAGGAAAATGGCAAGAGAAGTTAGGAAAGAATGTGAAGAAGTGTTTGATCAGCTAGATACAAAAACACTGGGCATTGACAAAGGTGATTGTCCTGGGCTATTAGGACAGATCAATGTTGTAAGGCATCGACTACATATCAAGGAGAGATGGAATGAAGCCCAACTCAAGATTTCACAATTGAAGTAGCTTGACACCACCCAAATGGATAAGTGGCTAATAAAGCCAAATCTATAGTTGCAGTCGACAAAGTTTGACAAGGGAAATATCGAAGACAGGCTGCCCAAAATTCAGAGGAAGTTATATGTGTTTGAATCAAAGGACATGTCAGAACCTTCCCGAATTTTAGTGTAGTTTCTAGACAGGTGCGTCGAGTGTTTGGGACCGAGTGAAGGAAGCGTTTCAAAGAAATGATGAAGTAACGCATGTGTTCTCATTTTTGTCCAACTGGTAGAAAAGTAAAAAGTAACCGAGAAAAATGGTTCAAATTTTTTATTTTGTAACTGTTAGAACCTAGGATATTAGGAGAATACCAACTATCCAGGGTTGATGATTTTCTTTGTATAAATACAATTTTGAAAGATACACCAGAGGATTTTTCTTGGCCGATTGTAGCAGATAAACTTTTCATTTTCCAGAATTAATACAAATGCAAATCGAAGACTCCAGATCCCATCAAGTTTGAGTTATGTGTTCCTCTGTTATTTCATATCTAATACCACCTCTTATACATCTTTGATGAATGCTTAGCTGCAATTTAGTACAACATCTACTACGGTGATTGATTATTTTAGTCATCTAATCATTTACAACTTTTCCTCTGTATTGGCTATCAACAGGTACAAGCCTGTGAATTATTTAGATTTCTATATCTTATGCTTCATTAAAGTTTTTCTTGTCTATTTTCTTCTTCTGTCACAAAGTGAGATTCTTCCATGGTTGATGCCTCACATTTGTTCCAAAGCTTTATGTTTTCTTTCATTTCATGCATGATTTTCAATTTAACTTAGATACGGGAAACAACCTTTGATTTTGTTATACTATTAATTCAAAATTTGGAAAATTTCTTCCATAATTTAAAATAAAAACAACAACCTAAAAAACAACAAATCTTTAAAGATCTTTTTCCTCTATGACAGTACCTGTTACGAGACAACCCAATATCGAACCCGGTCTCACAGACTAGACCAATATCACTTTAACTCTTTTTAACACCATCTTAAGAACTACTACCAACTGGGTTGAACTTGAGCGTTCATGGGTAGTCATTGAGCAGGACATTAGCATCCAGGAACAATTGGAAGCTAGACAAAGACAACTCATAAATCAACCATAGCTCCTTTTCCCTTAAGAGTTGTTTTTTTTCCTTTCTTTATATCATACACCCTCTTTTTGGATGCCTAGAATTTAAACTTTCAAGCCTTAAGTATAAACTCAGGAACAACATCTTTTTGGCGCCGCTGCCGGGGACAGAGAGACACAATTATTTTCCCTAGGAGAACGACATTCACAAGTTTCCTTCTTTGATAATGAACAAATACTGAACACATTATAAAGGCTAAGTTTTATTATTCCCTTGGTGACTCCACAATTTTAAATAAGCTGGCATCCAGTCGAAGGAACACCGGACAAAACCCAGATGATAAGCATACCTCGCTTGTTTTCGACCTTGAAAAATATTGAAACCAAGAGGAATCTGTAAGCAAGCTACTACGACTTACCAACCTAAATCCACATAGTCTAGGGTTATGATTCCACTTGAAACCATAAACCCTATATTATTTCTACCCGAAACTAAGACTGAACCTCATTCGACTACCTTCGGTGAAAGAGAAGGTGATACTTCTACGATAAAGTCTGTTTCGATTGATATCCCATCAGCTCTCGAACTAAATTTCCTAACCTCACAAAGTCTAGAAGAGTATACCATACACTCAGATTCAACCCCTGCAGGTTCTCCCATCTACATTCTTGCAAATCAGAAGAACCGAGTCCCCGTATCCTGTTTCCCCCTTTTCTAGTTTTTTCCTCTTCTGATAAGCAGTTCTCAGAATCTTTTTTGCTTCATCCCGAAGAAGCTAAAGGATCATTGAACATCTTTGAAAACCCTCTTTATAACGTACCAGTTTCCTCTCCTAGAATATCTATGGCAGCTGCCAGAGGAGGAGGAGGGGGCGGTCAAGGCCCACCCCCACCCCCACCCCCTAGGATTTTCGCTAAAGTAGATACCATATACGCTCCTCTGGTTCTCCCAATACCTCTTCATGATTTACCTGAAAACTACATGAAAAAACTACCTAAGTTTACAGGGGAGGGAGACTTAACCACAACCGAACATATAAATTTCTTTGATCAATTCGTAGATATTCTCGGTCTCGAGCATGAAGATGTATATTCACGGTTGTTTGTTCAAAATTTCGAAGGACAGGTGAGAAACTAGTTTCGAAGTTTGCTCGCAGGTTCGATATTGTCCTATGATGCGTTAGAAAACTCTTTTCTCAGACAATGGGGTGAAAGGAAAGATCACTTATATTATTTAACTGAGTTTGGGGCTTTAAGGAAGAAAAATTTAGAAACTGTTATTGAATTCATCCAAAGATTTAATAAGTTATATAACAAGATACTAGTCGAAGTTAAACCTTCCCAACCCGCATCAAAAGTAACGTTCGTTGGGGATTTGGAACCTGAGTTCACATTATTATTAAGAGAAAGGAGAGCAGACGAACTTACCAGAATGCAAGATGATGCCGAAGAGATTGAGTCAAATATGATGGCTTCTGGTAAATTAAAGGCAAAAGTGGAAATGAGAAATAGAGAGACCAAACGTTTTAAGGAACAAGCAGGACGCTCAGGATCTGGGAGATCCTTAGATGATAAAATGAATGATATGGCAAAGATAATTAAAGAACTGCCGAATAAAATTTCAAAGATGGAACTAGATCAATCTAAAGTAGATCAGTTTGTTAGGGAGAATTCAAGAGGAACCCCAATCCTCAAATACAACAAATTAAAAATGAAGACCAAAAGGTTCAGACTCCTTTAAAAAATGAAAATTTTATAGAAGGTAATGACATGCAAGAATTTGAGGATTTAGAAGAAGATATTAATAATCTCGATGAATATTGTTATCAACCTCATTTAACTAGACAAGATTATGAGACTTCTTTAAAAATAGAACATCGGTCTAATGAGGATAGCAACACAAATAATACAGAGGACCTTGCTTGCCAAGGAATCACCGATACTATAATGGCCGAGCTCCAAAACAAGTATAATCTAAGGTCTAAAACTAAAAACATGACAACTACCCAACCAAAGAAAATCTTGCCGAGAGGCGAAGTATATGAACCAACCCCAAAGGGAACTGAAACTCAGAACACCATGATAAAAGGAGTTGACCCACAAGGTGCCAAAACTAAGACAGTCGAAACACATACGACAGGAACAAAAACCACCGAGAACAAAGAAATACAAACAAATAAAGCTGAAAAGAAGGAGACCGAAGTACCAATCAAAGAAATTGAAAAAATTATAGGAGGTTTCAGCCTAGAAAATGAGATTAACAAAATCAAAATACCAATCCCTCTGGTTGAACTGACAAAGAATCCCATTTACCAAAAAAAAATCACCAAAATGATAAATTTTTCAGATATGGGAAGTCAAGATGATATAAATTTGGAAGATGATAGGCCTAATATAATTTTTGGTCCGCATTTTGAAGGGGCCAGAGATACCGTTGCTCCTTTCTACATTACGCTAAACATTCATGATCGTCTGCTACATAATTGCATGCTAGATTCTGGAGCCTCACATAACTTGATGCCCAAGGTTATTATGGATAGACTCGGCCTCAAAATTACCAGACCATACAGAGACTTGTATTCATTTGATTCAAGAAAGGTCAAATGTATGGGCATGATTAAGAATTTAGTGGTAAATCTTTCACAGATCCTAGTAAAAAGTGTTTTGATGGATGTGGTTATTGCTGATATACCTCCGAAGTATGGTATGCTATTATCTAGGTCTTGGGGCACTAATCTTGGAGGATCCATTCAACTGGACATGACATACGCCACAATTCCCATCTTCAGAGGGCAGTTCACTCGATTATACCGGGAAACACGACTGACATATACGGTACGTGATCCTCATAATCCTAGCAATTACCCTGTTTATGTCACTGATCAGGACCTTGGAAATTGTATTTTATTGATCGATGACGATATAGATGAATGTGTTGAAGATTTCATAGAAGGAAATAAAACAAAAAAGATAAAATAAAGTATATATAGTACTAGAATCTGGAAAATGTGTTTCGATGGTGCTTCGTCATGTGAAGGAGCAGGCGCAAGTGTACTCTTTATAGCACCTGGAGATGAGTTTATCACTCCTTTCTCTTATAGACTACAGTGGGACATAGAATACACAAATAATGTATGCGAGTATGAAGCCTTGGTTTTGGGATTAGAGGCTGCCAAAAAATTAAACATAAAAAACTTGGAAGTCTACGGAGATGCGGAATTAATTGTGAAACAAGTAAATCTGCAGTATCAGGCCAAACATCCTAGATTGAGATCTTATAGAAACTGCTCCTGGGATTTAATGGATTTTTTTTCTTGTCAATTAATGTCCATTACATTCCCCGTACAGAAAATCTGCAAGCTGATTTGTTAGCCAAAGCAACCTCAAATTTTGCACCTCCTACAACTTTAAAACTTAAGTATCACATAGAGATGAGGCACAAACCCTCCATACCAAACAATATACAACACTGGAAGGTGTTCGGAGATGATGAACAGATCAGAAAATTCCTCGAAATGGTGGAAGACTTTGCTGAAACACACATCGACCAATAAAACCAGAATGATCATACTTGGATTATACAAGAAGGGAAGATCCTCAAGAGTTCCAAGGTAAAATCACAAATCATCGCATGTTAGTACTAAAAAATAATCAAATCCCTAAAGGTATAATTCCCTTAGAAAGATTATTTGACCATAATGATATGCCATTGAAATCTACATTGCAGCCTCAACCAGAGGAAGTCGAAGATTGTGATATAGGCACTAAAGAAAAACCTAGAATAGTAAAAATATCAAAATATCTTCCTCCTGAGATGAAAGGCAAATATGCAGATTTACTCGAGCAATATAAAGACATGTTTCCCTGGTCTTACGATGAGCTGAGAACTTATGACACTACTGTGATCGAACACAAGATTCCTTTAAAGCCATGTGTTAAACCTTTTAGACAAAAGCTCAGGAAAATCAATCCCATATTATTGCCCGTGGTCAAAAAAGAAGTAAAAAAACTCCTGGATGCCAAAATAATTGTACCACTCAGGTACTCTGAGTGGGTAGCCAACCTGGTCCCAGTCAGGAAGAAGAGCGGATAAATCAGATTGTGTGTAGATTTTAGAAATTTAAATGAATCATCTCTTAAAGAAAATTATCCGCTACCCAAAATGGACCATGTTTTAGAAAAATTAGTCGGAGCAAATAGGATGTCCATGATCGATGATTTTTCCGGTTATAATTAGATTGTTGTCAATGAAGACGATAAAGAAAAAACAACCTTCACCATCCCTTGGGGTACATTTATGTATGATAAAATGCCATTTGGTTTAATGAATGCATGTGCTACCTTCCAGTGGGCTATGGATATTGCCTTCGTCTGCGAAAGAGATAAATTTGTGGTTATTTATCTTGATGATCTGACCGCTTTTTCTAAATCTGATGAAGATCATCTGATACATCTCAAGCAAACGTTTGAGAAATGTCGCAAATTCGGGTTGTCTTTAAATCCCAAGAAGTCTCAATTTGCAATGCAAGAAGGTAAACTCTTGGGCCATATTATATCTCGGGACGAAATTAAAATTGATCCTAAAAGGGTCAAAGCTATTGACACTATAAATATTCCTAGAAATGTAAAAGAAATCCAATCATTTTTAGGGAAAATAATTTTTTTAAGGAGATTTATCCTGAACTTTGCTGAAATTGTGAAATTGATTACAGATATGCTTAAGAAGAACAACGAAGTTAAATGGACAACCGAATCTAAATCATCATTTGCGCACATCAAGAAAATTATAGGTGAAGCACCTGTACTGGCAAGCCCTGATTATCTCAAGGAATTTTCGATCTTCTCGTTTGCATCCGAACACACAATCGCAACAATACTTCTACAAAAGAATGAAGAAGGTTTCGAGCAACATATAGCATTCTTCAGTAAAATCCTCAGAGACGCAGAATTGAAATATGACATAATGGAAAAGCAGGCATATGCTATGGTGAAGGCACTAAAGGCTTTCAGAACCTACGTGTTACACTCCAAGATAATTGCATATGTACCTACCAGTTCCGTTAAATACATATTGGTTCAACCTGATAGCGATGGGAAGAGGGGTTGATGGCTTGGTAAGATTCAAGAATTTGATTTAGAAGTGAAACCGACAATGCTCGTAAAAGGACAAGGTTTGGCTAAGCTACTAGCCGAATCAAATTTCAGAGCACTCGATATAAATAATCTACAAGAGTATGAAGGATGTATGGATATAGACGAACTCGAAGACCAAACAGTTACAACCAGTATAGAAGAAAAGTTTACAACTTCAGTGTGGTACAAAGATATAATATCTTATCTTCTGACTTTGAAATGCCCAAGTGATATGACTCCATCTAAAGATAGAACGTTGAAATTGCATGCGATGAAGTACTGTATTTCAGAGAGCCAATTGTATTGGAAAGACCCTCTGGGTTTTCTATTGGTTTGTCTAGTAGAATCAGAGACCGAAAGGGTCATAAATGAATTCCAAAAGGGAGTGTGTGGAGGACATAATGCGTGGAGAGAAATGACTTATAACATCCTGAGAGCGGGATATTATTGGCCTAAATTATTCACAGATGTAAATGCCAAAGTCAGAGCCTGTAATTCATGCCAATTATTTGTCGGCAAGCAGAAACTCCCAACACTACCTCTGGTCCCGGTTAAAATGGAAGCTTTGTTCCAACAATGGGGGTTGGATTTTATAGGTGAAATTAATCCACATTCCAGGGCACAACACAAATGGATCCTGACCGCTATAGATTATTTCACCAAATGGGTAGAAGCTATTATGACTAGAAAAGCCACAGATTCAATGGTGATAGACTTCTTGGAAGAAAACGAATTATCTAGATTTGGCTGTCCCCGAAAGATAGTTACAGATAATTCCCAGGCATTCAAATCTATGGAAATGGTCAGCTTTTGCCAAAAGTACAATATTATATTGGGTCACTCCACGACATACTACCCCCAAGGAAATGGGCTAGCTGAATCATCAAATAAAAGTTTAGTTACCATAATTAAGAAGGTGTTGAACGGAAATAAAAAATCCTGGCATGTGCATTTGAAATACGCCTTGTGGGAAAATTGGATAGGCACCAAAAAATCGATTGGCACTTCTCCATTTCAAATGGTATACATGACTAACATGGTATTACCCATAAACCTGGCTCTACTTGTGATGAAACTTTGGCAAGATGAAAAAGAAGAACCAAACCATGTCACAAGAAGAATAAATCAACTGATTGAAGTTCAACAGAATAGGGCTGAGGTGGACGAAAGGCTGCAGAAATATCAAGACAACATGAAAGCACTGTTTGATCATAAGGCTAAAGACAAAGAATTCCTCCCTAGTGATTTGGTTTGAAATGGGATTCTAGGAGGGAAGACTCAACAAAACATGGCAAATTTGATCATATTTGGTATGGACCATTCAAAGTCTCAACTTATGAAGGGAAGAACTCATTTCTGTTAGAAAATTTGGACGGTAAAATCCTCAACACCCCTATCAATGGGCATTATTCGAAGCACTATATGCAATAAACGATTTCCAAAATTCCACTGTATATACCATTTTGTGTTTTCTGTTTTTATAGTTTTTCGGTAAGTTTTACTTTCACCGCAAATAAAACAGGTTAGTGATATCCTAGAAATAGAGATATAAAATATTCAACACATTGAATTCTATCAATCTTAAAACCCTGACGCTTTTCATGTTGTCTTCTTGCAGGATTCTGGTCTACAACCCAAATGTCAAACAAAATAAAATGGATGGTCATGTATCAGGAAATTGATTCGCTCGAAACAGGTGATAAACAATAATTTACTAAGATGAGAATGAAGTGGTAAGGCAAAGGTATGAATTTCCAAAATGTCTAGATTTCAAATGAATATCACCTAGGTGCAACAACAATCTCATGAGTATGAACATATTCACCCAGGGTATCATTAAAAGAACAAAATTTCTTGTGGATCATAAGGGATTCCCCTGGATAAGATAAAAATAAGTAAAATAAACAGGAGAAGTAAAGTGACCTCAAAAAGGGTTCCAAGAGTTAGGATTGTGTTGCCACAACTATGTTTATGAAATCCAAAGCCTTCTCTGTCATCCTGTCCCAATTTTTGGTATCTTCCCCTCGACCCCAGACGCCTTCCCATGATTTCCACAGAGGAAGGAGAGGTTACACTTTAGCTCTAAAAGATGACAAGCAAATCTTTAGAATAAATGCAAGTCCTCACGACTCCACAAACTCTTACTGAGCAAAGATATGTATAGGCTAATCCTGACTCCCTTAGTTATTTTAACATGTTCTAAAAAAATTTAGTCTTGCTCACAAGAAGGTCCCTGGAAATAAAATTCCCCCATAAGTTTTCCTGCAGATTAAGATATTTTGAAGGCCGAAAAAAAACTGATTTAGAGTAATCAAAGTGAGTTGACAGACCTCTGTTGCAAAATTATACACAGATATCACCCATGGTATGCTTTATACTAATTGATTTCCCCCACTTCATGTCAAAGAAAGTATAAGACAGATGGTGAAAGGAAATTCAAAAAAATTGATTGCCCCCATCTAGTCCAAAAAGAGATGATGAAAGGAAATTCATAAAATGATTGCCCTCATCTCAACATTTAAATGAAAAGTTACAATTTGAAGTGGTGAAAGGAAATTCAATAAAGGGAATCAGATAACTTCACTGGGGTACTAAACATGCTCGTTGGCAGTGAAGCGATGTCTAAGATATCTATAAGGTTGTTATACATGAATGATACTGTACTCTGGTAAATTAGTTTTCTTTGAAGCTCGATCTACATCCCAAGTTCGTGCATGACTCCCTGATTAAAAACATTAAAATTACTTCACCATGAGGCAAGCAAGGTCAACATAATCTGTTAAAACTCCTAAGGTTGTTTGGATTATCTTAATCAGACTAGAAATCAGTATCAGGAAACAGGAAGTCAAATGACCTAAAATTGAGATTAAAGAACGATTGGGTTTCGAAAGCTTTCAGAGATAAAGATGAAACCCCTTTTTTTCTCTGCACCCTCTTCCTAAACAAGTTTTTGGAGAAATAAACTAATGAATCCATTTTCCCAATAGAGGCATGTGGTCTACTGTTCTTCTCATCCCACAGGGAGACAATATCCCTAGATGGAGCCTATGTTGAAACATAATTTATTTTTCTTCTCTAAATCCAAATCTCCATTCTTCTCTGGTTACAGAGCCGCCCTTAGTTCTAAAAAGGAGTCAAAAGGTCTTTCGGGATTTTCGGGTTTCAGGGTTTGGCTATTCACAATGTATGTTTTTTAATGACAACTCTGAAGTCCCGGTACCGAAGTCTCGAAAAAGTGATTGTTTAAAAGGAATTGAACATATTTTAAAGTAATAATAAAAAACGTTAACGACTTTCTAAGCCTTTCACATGTTCTTTTTCAGCCATCTCAACTTAAGCAGTATTTCAAATGTCTCGACGCGCTTTTCACGAAATAACTTTTAATAATGATTAATTAAGGTTTAAAACATACTTAACAGATCGTAAATCAATCACAATTCAAGAACTCAAAGAGTCAACCTTGAGTCTCCTTAAACCCCGATTCCCGAAGTCACGAAATTCTTAAAAGCTAATGCTATGTTTATTAATAAGTTAGAAGGTTTAATGATAATAAATCCCATTGCGATTTCGCGATTCAGGATTTGTTGCATTAAAGAGTCGTCGGAGTCCCAATACTCCAATCCACGAAAGTAAAGACTAACCCCTGATCACGATTAATTAAAGGGTTAAAACAAGTGGTTAGCGCCTAAATAAATCCCATCATGGTTTCATGATTCAGGATTTACTTGTGTCATACCTCTTGGGGACATGATGCTCGGAACTCCAAAACACGAAGTCCCGAAAGAATTAAGTGCTTAAATGTAATTAACTTAATTTTAAAACAAGCATTAAGGGTATTAAATAACTTTTCGCGTTTCACTATCTGGGAGTTTTCAATGACATTCCTTTCGAAATCTCAGTTTTGAATCGCTAATATGTGGCAGTATCTATAACAGATTAATGAAGATATTTTTGACATAAAGTGCGTATCTCCAGGTGTACCATCCCCATTAAAGCATTTAATTTTTATCGCCTGTATCGGTACGCTAAAGTTAAGACAGGTTAAAGGTAAATAAAAGTTTGTTATTTTGAATTTCATTCTTACTTTCATACTAGGAGCGAGTTACACTCAGAAGAACTCACGCATTTCTTCTCTGCAATAGGTTTTCATTTTAGCAGAAATATCATGGCACCCAAAAAAGAACCTAAGAAGAGTGAGGAGGTAGGTGAAAGCTCGAATCCATATGGAGATGTTATATCCGACACTACGCCACATGCTGTGGATTCAGTCAAATTCTGGAGGCATATTTTTGAAACCTTAGACTATGAGATTAGGAATTGCCCTGACGATTTCGGAAATGAAAGGACTAAAAATAAACTTAGAGACATAGCAGAGTCTGAGATTCACAAAATAGCCACACAACCGAGACTCATTCCATACAATGACATGATAAGTTGGGCTTTAGAGAAAACCAACATTCAGACAAGGAGCATTCTAAACAGCCAATAGGTCATCGTTGGCTCGTTCAGACCCGAGCACATCCAAGTAATGTATAAACTTCCCTCTACTTTTAAATACATTTATAATGCCTAATTCGTAGTGGAATTTCAAAGAAATAAGTGTACATAATTCGATCAAACATATCCAGGTATAATCAAAGAATGGTGGGGAATTCCAGCGAGATTTAGAGCTGATACCCATGGCAGTTATGCCACAACTCCGTTAAAAGAATACATGGTTTATATAGATTTGATGCTATGTAGATTTTTAGGGAAGAAAAACCCTACCCATTTCCCTACATAATGAGTGCCACTTATACACGAAGTAGCCGAGGGTTACAGTTTCAATTGTGGTAAAATTTATCAGATAATCTAACTAAGGATATTGCAGAGTACCAAATGGAAAAATCAAAAGGCCGACTTGCATCCTTTTACATGTCTTCATATATTATGGATGATATCTGTTACATGGCTCCTTTCCCCTTGATGAATTGGAGCTGGAACCCAGCCTGCGAGGAGCCCATTCATGTTTATCACTCTAAACTATGAGAGGAGAATGTTAAAGATTTCTTTTATGAAATCTGTCACTACGTAGTGATACCTTTGCACCAAATTTTGTATGGTTCTGCACCCCCTCGTATTTCAGAGAAAATCATGGGAAACCTCAAGGTGATTGCAGATTGGTTTATTGATGAGGGTTTCTCCTATGTTAGGGTTTTTGGGTGCTCGATTCCTCTTCACGCACTTCCGAAATTCCTTCCCGACAGACTGGTGTGCAGGGAGTTGGCCTACCAAATAATAACATGTCACATCGACATAGAGTTGAAAGCATCTCAGAAGAAGTTCTGGTCACTTTTTCCTGTACAGATTGGGAAGTGTTCACTGCTTAACTTTGGTCATTCCAAGGTTGAAGTTGCAACACTAGAAGACATCAAATTGGTATATCTTGGACTCAGAAAACATGACCCTTATCAAATTGTAGGAAATCATCTTGCTCATTGCAATATGAAAATGTATGAACATGAAGTTTCTCCCTGCGACGATATGTTCAAGGGAGCCAAAACCTATGAGGAAATATTAGACAGAGTTCATGCATTATCACCCGACCTACAAACCAGCTTTCTTACTTTCTAGAAGCACATGCGAAGTGGTTTGTCAAAGATACTACAGGGAGAATCAACAACCCCTCCTCCAACTCAAGGAAGTATTCCCCCAAGTTTCGGATCAGAGGCTCATGATAAATGGTCTGCAAAAGAAAATCCAGAGAAGACTGAAGCGTCTTCACAAAAAGCAGAAGCTTCACAATCAAAGAATCTAGGGTCTGAAACAAGTTCCAAATCTGAGACTCCTTCAAAGTCGAGTCAAACGATTCCACCTTCATCATCAACTATCCCTGTTGATATCCCCAAAATAGTAGGAGAAACTCAATCTTTAGAATTGGGCAGCCTTATTACATCATTAACTCCTTTATAGTCAACTTTTGGGACCCCCATCTGGAAGTCATATATGTAAGTGACCTTACTCCTATCTCTAGAGAAGAGATACCTTCCTCTGACTACTTTTTCAGTAGGAAGAGGAAGGTTGTAGTAAAATAGGAAATGCATCTGAGAGAAGGCATGATGGTGAAGAAACACAGAGTGCTTGTAGATGGGTAGAACCTAGAAGAGGAAGATTTCACCACAGAAGTAGCAGGCTCTATGGGAGATTTGGCGACGACCAATTTATTCTTAGTTGACTCTCTGAAAACAAGGCTGAAAAAAAAAAATCAAATGATAGCTCAATTGCAAGACCAAATAAGGCACACAAAAAATAATATTCGAGAGGAGGTAAATCAGAGAGTTGAACATGCCAGAACTACTGACAAACAAGAAATGAAATTGTTGAAGTCTAGTTTAGATGAAGCAAATAAGCAGATGCAAATGAGTCAAGTACAGGTTATTCGACAGGAGGAATTAGTGAGATAGCTACAGGCTGAGTTGAAGTCCATTGAAGGATGAGTGGTGAATATAACAACATTTCAAGCCCAAGCACTAGAGGTGCATGCGAAACTACAAACAGAACAACAAAACATGCTTTCTAAAATAGAAATCGTTCAAAACTACTTCTTGGAAGTAAGCCACTGACTGGATAGCATTGTTTTAAAAGAAAAAGAGGCCACAACAGCTCGCGTTGCTTTTCAAAAGGCAGTAGCGTTTTCAGCTAGAGAGGAAGTACCAACGATCCCAAAGTTGACTGTAGAAGAACAGATCATGGGAGACATCATGCTAAAAACATGGGAGACCAATATTGCCGAAATCAGGAAAATGGCAAGAGAAGTTAGGAAATAATGTGAAGAAGTGTTTGATCAGCTAGATACAAAAACATTGGGCATTGGAAAAGGTGATTGTCCTGGGTTATTAGGACATATCAATGTTGTAAGGCATCAACTGCATATCAAGAAGAGCTGGAATGAAGCCCAGCTCGAGATTTCACAATTGAAGCAACTTGACACCACCCAAATGGATAAGTGGCTAATAAAGCCAAATATACAGTTGCAGTCGACAAAGTTTGACAAGGTAAAGATCGAAGACAGGCTGCCCAAAATTCAGAGGAAGTTATATGTGTTTGAATCAAAGGACACATCAGAACCTTCCCGAATTTTAGTGCAGTTTCTAGACATGTGCGTCGAGTGTTTGGGACCGAGCAGAGGAAGCGTTTCAAAGAAATGATGAAGTAACGCATGTGTGCTCATTTTTGTCGAATTGGTAGAAAAGTAAAAAGTAACTGAGAAAAACGGTTCGAATTTTGTATTCTGTAACCATTAACACCTAAAAGATTAGGAGAATACCAACCGTCTAGGGTTGATGATTTTCTTTGTATAAATACAATTTTGAAAGATACACCAGAGGCTTTTTCTTGGCCGATTGTAGCAGAGAAATTTTTCATTTTCCAGAATTAATACAAATGCAAATCGAAGACTCCAGATCCCATCAAGTTTGAGTTATGTGTTCCTATGTTATTTCATATCTAATACCATCGCTTATACATCTTTGATGAATGCTTAGCTGCAATTTAGTACAACATCTACTGTGGTGATTGATTATTTTAGTCATCTAATCGTTTACATTTTTTCCTCTGTATCGGTTATCAGCAGATACAAGACCCGTGAATTATTTAGATTTCTATATCTTCTGCTTCATTAAAGTTTTTCTTGTTTATTTTCTTCTTCTGACACAAAGTGAGATTCTTCCTTGGTTGATGCCTCACATTTGTTCCACAGCTTTATGTTTTCTTTCATTTCATGCATGATTTTCAGTTTAAATTAGATACGAGAAACGACCTTTGATTTTGTTACACTATTAATTCAAAATTTGGGAATTTTTCTTACATAATCTAAAATAGAAACATCAACCTAAAAAACAAAACATCTTTAAAGATCTTTTTCCTCTATGAAAGTACTTGTTACGAGACAACCCAATATCGAACCCGGTCTCACAGACCAGACCAATATCACTTTAAGTCTTTTTAACACCATCTTAAAAACTACTACCACCCGAGTTGAACTTGAACGTTCATGGGCAGTCATTGAGCAGGACATTAGCATCCATGAACAATTGGAAGCTAGACAAAGACAACTCAGAAATCAACTATAGCTCCTTTTCCCCTAAGAGTTGTTTTTTTTCC
The DNA here is from genome assembly GCA_010110895.2 of Picea sitchensis. Taxonomy (NCBI): domain Eukaryota; kingdom Viridiplantae; phylum Streptophyta; class Pinopsida; order Pinales; family Pinaceae; genus Picea; species Picea sitchensis. Next base: position 225,894 of record SNQJ01S0000326.1, on the reverse strand, counting down.
TTTCTTTTTATCATACACCCTCTTTTTGGATGCCTAGACTTTATACTTTCAAGCCTTAAGTATAAACTTTGGAATGGACAATTAAAGAATTTCCCTGGTGTTTGAGAGAGCCCTATGTAGGTTGAGGAACCTTAAGTTCTGAAAGAGTCACTTGTCTTAGGTAGAAATATTGTAATATATGTAAATCTTCCTTCCAGGTGAAGTGAGAATGCTTTAGTCTATTTAAGAGTGAACTTTTGGACTCTTAAGAGTTGGTAGAACCTGATAAAAGACTTGGAAGGAACCCTGAATTGGTTAAGTCCTAATTTGGATTGAAACCATGAAGGAACCAAGTGTTTTAATATGGGGAGTTTCGCAGTCTTCGATTCGATGAAGCAAATATATCTTGATTTTTTTCGAAGGATCAGGTCATCAGAATGGCCTAGTACAATGCTGTGTTGGGAACTTTTACGGGAAGAGCTCCAAGTCAATGACAACCATTGATCTATTGGAGAGCGTATTGGCGAGTCCTGGAACGTTGATCTAAGTCAAGAGTTTGTCGAAGGGAAGGTTGTTGGAGGCCTGGATAGAAGGTTGTGAAGGAGTTTGATGACTTAGGAGTCAGAAGGTCGCTGATCTAGTAAGGGATGCCCAATGGGATATCAGTCATTGGATTTTGTGTGAATCACTCCAAGGAGGAGGGTTTAGGAACCTTAACTAGCGAACGGTTGTAAGCCCAAAGGTAATCAACATCCCTCGTATTAGATGAACATGGAATGTTCGATCAATCAAAGCAAGTGAGTTTAGTGTAAGTCCATCAGAGTGGTTCACGACGCCCAAATGGAGATGCTTCAATAGGGAGGAACTATGAGAACAGAGGTGAACCGTTGATCAATGTATGGTGAGATTAAATCTCAGCTTTGGATTTCTATGGATCTCATTCATTGTAGGTAGAGTGAACGTTAATGGAAGTATAACCTTCATGTAGGTGGAGACTCCAATGTAATCATAATCATTGTAAATCCTAGTCCGAGGACTGTTTGATCCTTAGGGATGAACAATCAAAATAATGCCATCATAGAGGAGGTTGAATCTGACAATTGAGAACTCTTATGGGAATGATACCAAATAACCACGGGTCATTTTTTTGAGGCCAAGAAGGATGTTGACCATCTAATTGGGAGTGTCTAAGTCCCTGATCCCCCTAGTGAACCCTTTGGAGGATTTTTACAATGAATTGAAAGAGTTAATATAATATGTGTTGTGATAAGGGAAGTTTTCACATAGGCACTAATGAACCCGAATACTCATTTTGAGTGTTCAAGAAGAGGAATATGGAACATCCCACCAACCTAATTGGTGTTTAGGGGGTCGGGCGTGTTATGCTATCAGTGTATCGAATCACTTATTTAGGTGAATGTAAAACCATAGAGTTTTAACCTCACCAAGTTGTAATTAAGGGTTTAAAATATCCTAACTATTTCCTAGCAACTGGAATTGTTGATGATTTTACCAGGTTGTACAAGTTTGAAAACTTTGGGTCATCATATTTTCCAGCAGTTATTGTTGCTCATGGCGATGACTTGAGAAATGTTTGGCTTGAGCAGTTTGGTCATCTAAACTATCGCTCATTGTTGCAACCATGTAATAAACATATGGTTATTAGTATTCCTCTCGTTTTTTGTAGATATGGTGTTTGCATCAGTTGTGTTCTTGAAAAACAACATCGGGGCAATTTTGACAAATGTTCCTCTTAGCATGCCTCGACCCCTTTGCAACTTGTTCATACTGATTTGTGTGCTCCACTTTCTTCTCCTTCTTTCTCTGGGTGCAAATAATTCTTAAATTTCATTGAGACTTATCCATACACACTTAGGTTTACTTATTGAAACTTAAGAGTGAATTTTTTGGCCTATAAGGCCCTTGTAAAAAAACAATCTGGACATCAACTTCAACGATTAAGAACAGATAATGGAGGTGGATATTTTTTTTACAAGTTATTACATTGCATAAGTCATTCATATGAAACATATTGTTCCATATACAACACAACAACATGGTGTTTCTAAGAGAAATAATTTCACATTAAAAGAAATGGATAATTGTGTGATCCGATCTAAAAGATTAAGTATTCATTATTGAACGAAAGTCATCAACTTTGCAAATTACATAGTAAATCACAATCCCACAAAGGATATAAAAAATATAACATAGGAAGAAGCATGGACTAAAATTAATCCAAATGTAAGCCACTTCCATGTATTTGGTATTATAGCATGGGATCACATTCTTAATGAGAAAAGGAAAGCATTGCAACCTAAAAGTGAGAAGTGCATTTTTGTTGGATATTTTGAAGATGTTGAAGGCTACTGACTTCTTCAACCTCATTCCAAAAAAATAATTATTATAAGATATGTTAGTTGTGATGAAAATCTCTTGGCCTGTGAGCCTCATTCGACATTTGTGCCATCTTTGGCTTGTAAGCCATTTTCAAGGTGTGTGTCATCTTTTCTTCCTATTATGGTTTCTTCTTCAGATGATGACAGTGAGGAAGAAAATCCACCTCTACCTTCTCACCTTCCTCCATATGAGTCTATTGAACATGAATATGCACTAGTACCACCGCTTCACATATGGTTTTTTTCAACTCGAGAAGAAGCTAGTGATCTTTCCAGTGATCCTAGAGATTAATGTCAGACACATTCATAGTTCCAACAAGCCTCCTCACTTTTGTCTCAAGTTTCTGAGACTCGTGATCTAGAAACATTTGCATAATATCATGGCAATCCATATTGGGACACAACATTGAATGAAGAATATAATTCCTTAAGAGCTAACGATACTTGGGATCTTGTACCTCTTTCGAAAGGAAGAAAAATTGTCATATGTAAATGGGTCTACAGAACTAAGTATGTATCAGATGGAAGCTTTTAAAGACAAAAGTAACAATTAGTTTTCAAAGGGTTCTCTTAATTTGAATTCATTTATTAGAATGAAACCTTTTCCACTGTAGAAAAATGAATTCTATATGACTTGTTCTAGCCCTTGTAGCCTCACATAAATGAGAGATTCATCAGATGGATGTCAAATATTCCTTATTGCACGGTGATTTGCAAGAAGAAATATACATGGAACAACCTCTTGGCTATCTCCAGAATGATTCCAGCCTTGTTTGTTGCCTTAATAATCTCTTTATGGTCTTAAGTTATCCCCTCGAGCTTGGTATTTGAAAATGGACAACATTCTTCTTGACACCAATTTTTCTATATGTCTTTCTGATCCTAATGTCCATACCAAGAAAGTAGGAATCCATCTCATAATACTTGTTCTTTATGTTGATGATCTTATCATGACTGGAAATGACCCTAAACTTTTAACCCATGTGAAATCCATCATTAAACAAAAATTTGCATTGACATACTTAGGATATTTGCATTATTTCCTTGGCCTCCATGTTTTGAAAACTAAGGAAGATATTTTCCTTTCCTAGTTTAAGTATGTTTGTGACCTTCTTCGTCACTTTCACATGGAAGATTCTAAACCAACCCCTTATGTAACACACCCAACCCCCTAACCCTTACTTACACTGGTGGGGTGTAAAACTTTCCTCTTCTTCACTTTGATTCCATTCTAGAAATAAATCTCATGGATAGATTTTGCTCATCGATATCTTTCCAATGACTATAACCATGCTCAAAATCGAGCTCTGGATCAAAATTTATGGCCTTCTAATGTTTTCTAGGCCTTCATTTACTAAAACCATGACACCTCCATGTCGCCCCCACATGGCTCCACGTCACCTGAACATTCCATATGGAACATTTAGTGTGAACATGACTATTGGAATGGCTCCAACCACCTAGCCCATTGGGACCTTCGACATATATGCCCTCGACTCTTCCTCTCTCGACCACTTCTCCACATTCTTCTGATATTCGATATCTAGGGGCATCAACCCATTGGGGTATTGGTCCAATGGACTCACCAACCCACTGGGGTATCAATCCTTGGGTTAATTCAAGCTCATATAGACTTTGAATTCCTGATCTAGTGGCCTAGCCAACACCATGGACATGTGGCACTGTCACAACCTGCCACCTGGCATGACATGTGGCATAGGTGACTCGATATAGATCGTCGCTTCAAAATCCAAATTACCTCGACATATGGACTAATCACTGTGTGAAACGTGGAATGCCATGGTCCTACACGTTTTCATAGAATGTGTGGGTTTATCCATCTAGGTGTTGACACATGTCCACTTCTCATTGGTTTGACTACGTCATTCAACATCATTGGCATGTGTCAAACCTATTCTCACAAATTAAAAATGGGTGAGGGTCAAAACCCTCCTAGAAACCAAGCCCCACCGGGGCATTTGGCCACCGGGATCACTGACCAACTGAGCTCACCGAGACTTTGAATTCATGATTACAAACAATCCGGTGATCTGATCTTCGCTATGTTGGGCCCCATGCGGGAACCCTTCCCAGGACCATGCCTTGATGGGCATTGGGATACCATGATTTCACAAAGGGAACATGGGTTTGGAAATTCTCAGGGGTCCGGTACTGTAGTACCCTTAGGCATGACTCCCTCCTGATATTAGTTATGAGATCAACAACTAAGGATTCCTCAATGCTCAGATATAAATATTGACACTCAAAGGCGTTAAACCAAGGTACTCACTCATCCTGGCTCACACCTAGATCGTCAATCAAATACAAGTAGACACATATCGTCCTCTGGCATGATGGCATGATACATCACAATGGAGTCATCCTCTATCTTGTTTACAAGGGAAAGGGTTGGGACAATGTGCTGGAACCTTGTCCCACTGGGTATCGGTATCGAAAAATCACAAGGTCTTGGCTTAAGGTCCTTCGATGCTCTGGTATCTGATAACCCGGTTGACTGAGGCTTGACCTCTGACTCTAGACTTGTTGTAGAGATCCTAGGGCTGAGGTATATTTCCCCTTGATCTGACGACTATACATGATCCCCGAATTACACATGGGTTTCAACAGATAGCAATTAAGGTATGGGCCACAAAACCTAACGATGGAACCATGCCCAACCAGGATATCGGGTGTTTAAAGTGAGTCAATCAAAATGAGTCTTCCTAGCATTACGAGGCTCCAGTATCCCGGTTAATCAATATCTCTCACCATCGGTTCCCCGATCCTCCGATAACAATCGAACGACTGTCGTCCAACCTCCCCTTCAATCCAATGGCTATTGTTTATCCTCGAAGTTAGACATGTATTTTAACTAGTTCATTGGGGTTAAATCTACCTGATCTCATTCCATCAGATGAAGACAAATACATTGCTTCATATTTTTTCGGTCTCCTTACACAATATTATTGAATAATTCATTAACCCCATTGAAAGGGAATTATATAATTATAACATTCCATTCATCATGTTCGTTATTTTATAGAACTAGTTCCTCCTCACAGGAAGGTCCAGTACAACAAGTATGTTATTGTGCACATAGGGATAACTTAGACATACAAAATTTCATTTTACTTACAGGATCTTTCCCAAACCATATATTTATTTCCATTACATCATTATTGAGTGTTTTTATTGTTCAAGGAAAATTACAGAGTTCTCCTATTCATATGTGAAAACATATGAAATTCATTACAATCTCTATTGTCCTAGGAATAACAACAATAATACCATTGTATCCTTGGATTCTTACTAAATACTTTGTCAACCTAGGATTCATACAAACTTAAGAGGTGATGTGCAATGTATATGCAGTGTGCATTGACAATAGTATAGGTTTGACACTTATTAAAGGTTGGAATGCACGAAGTGGTGCAGGGAATAGAAATATCAAAGAAAATTGTAAATTATTGCTTTGAGGGAAAACACACCAACTTGAAAGGACAATTAATTTAAATTGCATAGAAGGAACTTAGTCTAGTGGCAGTAAAACATACTGAATTATAAAGAGAAAAATTAAAGAAAAATATGAATTCATTCTAGTTTATGAAACAAAATTGTAATTAAAGAAAACTAAACTAATGCATGAATAGACCAAGCTAATTTGTCTAACCCCTTGATCAATAGTAAGCCATATGTATTTTTATTTTTTTATTGATGTTTTATGAAAATAAGATTAAACTAAGTTGAAATCTAAAGCTAAAATAATTCTACATGATATTTCTATAGGAACTGTATAGTTTCTACAAGAACTGCACAATTTCTACAAGAAGCTCCTAAAGGAAGCAAAAAGAATCCTAGAAAGCTAGTGTAAGTCTTTAGAAGCATCAACAAATCTAGACTATAATAAAATGAAGTAGATATGTGGTTCTTAGCCTTGGGGAGCCTCCTAAAAGTGCTCCAAGAGGCTATTGAACATTTTTGTAGGATGCTTGTTGTAACTAACCAGTCAATGATAATATGACATAAAACACAATTAATCATGCAAAACTTTATTAAGCTTCAAAAGAGAATGAAATGATTATCTAATCACTAATTAGCATGCATGAAAACTACATAAATTTCAACAGGGTCCTTGAGCTCTTTTGAGTGGGCCCTACCCAAGAAGCATAAGGAGCCTTGAGAAAAGATCTAATAAATTGAAGGAAAAACCATCTTTATTTCATTAACAATAGTAATACATCAAGAGCAAAAAGGCTCTAAATATTCAACAAAAGTATTCAAAACAAAATCTCAATACAATACTCTCCAAAATTGTGTCTCCCTTCTCTCCTAGGCTATATGTCTATATATAGGCTTGAGATTTCAACCTCCCTTACTTAGATGGAGGAGAGAAGTGGGTAAATGAGGAATCTCGACCAATTACATCTGTATCTCAAACTGTTGTTGATTAGGAGTGGGTATTAATGCACAAGGAGCGCTCTAGAGGTAGATGGGGACAATGTCCCTTGATTATTGGCTGGCATCACTTTGAGGGAGACAAAATCCCCTGGTTTTAGGATGTTGGCACCCTTGACTCATGAAGTTCGACCTGCTTGGTGCAACACACATCTTTTGGCATTGATATTAGATAAAACACGCATATTATACACAAAAATCAACCTCAAAATACATTTACTAAGTAACATGCAAAAATATCAATGACTTGCTATTAAATATGGTAAAAAACAAGTATTAAGTCATATTATGGTGGGAAAATGTGCCTAAGATGAGCCTTTGGGATAGACAGTAATTGAGCTCATCATCACCCCCCAAATTAAACTTTGCACACCGTTTGTGCAACAAAATCATGTTCCTCTACTCTCATTACTATTTTTGTTTTTCACTAAACTCCTGACCACTGTTAGGTTGTTTCCTTGTACCTTGTTGTTGTTCATTATTTTTTTGTTTTTCATTAACATGTTGTTGATCACTAAATTCGTGCCTCATATCCCAAGCCACATACCTTGTGGTGGCTTGTTGCTCATGATATCCTCTATTTTTCACAATGTTATCCCACTCTTATTCTTCCTTTCTTGTGTTGAGGTCAGCCATAAGTGCTTCAGGGAGAAGGAGTGGGGGGTTCATCTTCAACCCAATACATCTAGTTTTAATTTTCCTTAATGTCTCTTTGTACCGAGGTTTCCTTAGGAGGGAAATTTGCAAGGTATTGGGGGAGTGAGGCTCCCTAATTAGTAAGACACGAGGCAAGGAGTGCCACCTCCTATGGAAATCCTCTGTTGCCTATTCTCCCAATAATATTAATGATTCATTGCTTCCCTTTGCTTCAATTTCTAACCTGGGGTTACATATTTATCCAAAGAGAGGTTGCGATGGTTGGTTATAACATCCCCAAACCTAGCTGCCTCATCTCTAATCCACAAAGGTGTTTGGAGTTCTTCTTCTTTGTACTTATTGAATTCTTTTTCCCTCATTTCTTCATGCCTTATCCATGATGCAAACACCATCAACTAGACATCCCCTACATATGGATTGGGATTCCAATTGTAGGGTTGTGGTAAGATGAGGTTATGTAGGTATAATTCACACAGTTTGGCTCTTTCCTCTATGTTATAGCCTTGATATGGATCCAATAATTCCTTGGGGGTATCAAGGTTGAATTTTACCAATTTGGCCAAGTGTTCAATCTGATTTTTATGCCATTGTTCTTTTAGGAACAATGTGTATATCCCAGTTGGTAGTATTCATTCCAACATCTCTATGGATACTTTAGCTATTGTCTTAACTGCAACTTCCATAATTTCCACTTGTTATTATTGTCATACAATTCTCTTTTTTCCTTGTTCAGTTGTTGTTGCAGGTTCTGGTTTTCCACCTTCAATTTCTAGCTATATTCCACTTTTTGCATTGTCATAATTTGAAATTTTTCCTGCATAAGTTGGAGTTGCTTCTCCAACTCTTGAGAGTCCTCTTCTTTTTGTTTCTCTTTGTTGTCTTATTCCATTCTTTTCCATTTGATGACATCGACATTTGCCTTCTCTAATTCTAATAAGGTTGCAAAGAGGAGCTTCTCTATAGGGCTCTTTGTCTTGGAGGACCCTTCAGTAGGGAGTGTTTTTTCTTCTTTTAATGTTGTCTCCTCTTGAGGTTCCTTCCCTTTTTCTTCTTGTGATACTTCTGGACTAAGAGAATACTTGACCTCTTCCACTTGAGATGTAATTGTGGGTGGCGTAGCTAGTATTGGGCTCTTTTTCTTTTGACTCCTCCTAATTTTGTTGGATCCTCTTCTCTTGGGATGCACCCATTAAACACTAATGATTTTTAAGGGGCTGACAGAGGGGGTCCCTAGTGAGGTTAGGGCATCAACCACTTCCTTATCCTTTCATCCACTTTTTTCTTTTTCTCTTTCTGTTGTTGTTTTGATATTTTGGGCCTAGTAATTTTTTTAGGTTCTTCTCCCTTTTTCCTATCCTCCTCACTCATTGTTGCTTGTGCATATTAAAATGCTTGCATATCCATATTTATGAAATCTACCCACAAAATTTTGTGCCTCAAACTCCTTAGGGAATTTGAAACTATCAGTTTTATGATCCCATGATGTGCTAAAAACTCATGTTTTCCTTTCTGTACCTCTAGGTTCATTTTCTTTAATGATTGGAGGAGGAAGTAAGGGATGTTGAAGTTCTTGTGTGGTTCCTGATTTAAAAGGTGTCTACACTGGTGTAATAGTCTAAAGTGGTAAGCATATACCACACTCATTCTTCTCTCACATGTAATGTACTTGATGATGTGATAGGCCAGTTCTGGCGAAGGATGAGGAAGGATTTCCCTTTTAATGTCATTTTTGTCCTCATCTAGTTTTTCATTTGGTAGGAAGAATGCCTTTTTGGCATTAATGGCTTCTCGTCTCTCCTCTTTATCCCAAGGGAGGCCCATGGAAAAACTAGTTATCTAATTGATGGATAATTCATAGATTCTAATTAAAAATCCCCTTACTATGGCCACATATTCATGCTCCTGTATATTTTGAAATTTGAGGGAAAATTCCATGGCCACCTCATCATCATACCCTATGTGTCTTTCAGAATATCCTAGCCAACCACACTTTTGAAAAATTTCCATTATTTCTAGATTCTCGTAAACCCTAGAAGGTTTTGTTGGCTCCCTCTTCTTAAACCCATCTCCCATGGTTGATGCCGATGAGTTAACCTTTCAAGGATGATGAGTTAAGTNTGATTATTGGTTTCCTGTAGAGGCCTTGTTCAAAACATATGATAGCTTAGATTGATTTAGGCACTCATGGTGGTTAGAAAATTTCAACAAGATTTTACTTGGGAAAAAATGAGGGTTCTTCAACAAATTTAGGAAACGATGACCTTTCTACAGTTGTTCCTGTAGGAACTGTGTAGGAAAATTCTACAAGAACTGTGTTCTACATGACTGTGTAAGTCAAGTTTCTACAGGATACAATTTTTTTCTCACAAACTCATACAAATCCTAGCAATAGTGAATTCAACCATGGGTTTGCAAAACATAGGAATTTTGACAATATCTGAGAAGATTTTAAGACATGGAGAGCGATTTCTTTGGATATGAGGGTTTTAATGGCTACTTGTAGGAACTTGGTTCCTAGAATGACTTCCCTGGATGATTTTTGTGGTTTGCTCATCTTCCTCACCTTTTATCTTGTTTCCTTGCTTAGCATAACTCGAACTCACCCTTCTTTCTTCCTAATTTGAAAATGATGATTCAAATCCCTTTCACTCCAAGTTATGCCCGAATTTCAGATTAGACTACTATATTATCACAGTTGTCGACATGATGTCTTAATTACTCCTTAATTCATGCTCTCGACTCTTGGAGTGATCCACCACTTAGCTCACTTATCTTAATGTGTTAATTGATCCTTAGCATGAATTATGGCCAACCCCTAACTGACAAGGAAAGAGAATGTCCTCGTTCTCATAATCACATTAGAATTTTATACATGTTTTGACCACATAAAATAAGCATGTATATAATTCCTTGAGGCTTAATGAATGTTTAAGAGGAAAGATGAATGTGTTACCTTTATTACCTATGCATGCATTGGATTTGTGTTTGCAGGTTGTTGGAGTAATGATAGACTATATTGTTGATCATCATTCCTTGGCTGATGGATCGCATGAGGATGTGAAGATATCTTCTTGACATTGGTGTTGAATACTTTTCTCTTTGATATTTATTTTGCAACTTTCCTTTATAGAGAAGCTCGAATGTCATTGCTTCATTGCTTTCTACAGGATACAAAGTATCATGTATAATTGTATTTTTTCATGCTGAATATTTTTTATAGGATACAAAGTATCATGTAGAAATGTGATTTTGTTGTCCCGATGGTTGGATTTGATGTAGAAATGGTTGAAGAAGCTTGTGATGTTGTTGATGATCGCTAGTGTTGATTTTTTCCATTGAATGTTGATAGTGATTGTAGATATGATCCTGTATATGAATCCTATAGAATATTGTAGGGAAATCCTGTAGAAATATGTAGGATAACCTTGTAGGTTTCTTTTATTGAAACAAAGGGTAAAATGGAATTTGTTAAATATAGAAAGTGGTATTGATGAATGAGAAAAAGGAAAAACAAGGATATTTAAATGGAAATGATGTAAAATGTTATGTATGGAAGATGTTATGGGAAGTGTGTATAAACTAAAAAGTTTCTTACTGATTTATTTACTTGTTGTTGATTGTTTGTTAATTTCATCCTTGTTCAGATGGTGGATGCAAATTTCTTGGGTACTTGCAAAACAAAACATTAGTATTCTAAAATTATTATTCCTCTTTTTTTTTTTTTTTCATCCTCAAGGAAAAGGTGCCATTACTAGTTTTCATCAATGCCTTGCCTTATCAAGCCTCTGGGAGGTTTTCTTGATATATATATATTCCTCAGATATGAGACTGCCTATGTTGGAGGTTTTTACCCATAGATCTGTCCTAGATGCCTTAGGGAAGTTTT
>SNQJ01S0000326.1:201245-214468 GCA_010110895.2 Picea sitchensis | reverse complement strand
CCATTACTAGTTTTCATCAATGCCTTGCCTTATCAAGCCTCTGGGAGGTTTTCTTGATATATATATATTCCTCAGATATGAGACTACCTATGTTGGAGGTTTTTACCCATAGATCTGTCCTAGATGCCTTAGGGAAGTTTTCATCTAGGATTTTTTTTTCTTTTTTTTTCTTATCTCATTATTTGGATGGATTGAGAGCATTTTTTTTTATCAATCACATCCATATTTTGTGTCTTTACTGTTGTTGTGAACTCTTCCCTTGTCATTGGATTGTTGTAAACTTTTAGCCCGAATCCATTTACTAGCAAGGGAATTTTTTCCCCATCAATGGTTTTGATCTGTACTGAACCATTATCAAATATTTTTCAACGGTGTAAGGCCCTAACCATTTGGTCATCAATTTCCCCTTGAATTCTTTGAATCTTGAATCATATAAGATGGCTCAATCCACTTCTTTGAACTTGTTATGCTTAATTTTCTTGTCATGCCAATATTTTCTTTGTTGCTACACTACTTCAGTGTTGGAGAGTTCTTGCATTTTGTACTCATCAAAGGCATTTAGTTTACTCAATATTTATCTTTGAGATAATTCTAAATCCATGTCTAATTCATTTGTTGTCCTTAGTGTATGGTATTCAAATTCAATAGGGAGCATGGCTTTCTTACCATAGACTAACTCAAAGGGTGTGAACCCAGTGGTAGTCTTCCATGTGATGTTGTATGCCCATGCTACTTATGTGAGTTTCTTTGATCGATTTTTCTTGTTCATGTTCATTTTTTTGGTGAGGATGTTCTCCAGCTCTCGGTTGGTGACTTAATCCTTTCCATTTTTTTGTGGATGGTAGGGTTTTGATTTCCTATGATGGATGTTGTGTTCCTTCATGATTTCTTCAATAACTCTGTAACCATGTCTTTTGGATAACCAAAACTTGAGAATATGCATTCTTGGAGGAATGCAACTACATTTTGTTCTATGGCATCCTTTAGAGATTTTACTTTATCCTATTTGATCAGATAGTCAGTGCATACAAATATCTGCCTCTTTTTCCCCGATGGAGGATCAATTGGGCCTATAATTCCATGTCCCAATATCAAATGGTTCCAATGATACTTGGGGCTGCAAATGCATCTCATTCCTCTTTGTAGGCTTCCCCATTCTTTGACATTCATCACAATGTGAAGTGTATTGTTGAGCATCTTTGTGTAGGGTTGGCCAGTGGTATCCAACTTGTATTATATTGTAAGTTGTTCTCTTTGCTGCATTATGTCCTCCACATGGTTCATCATGAAAATCATGGAGGATGTCATGTATCTCATCCTATCTTATGCATCTCCTCTAGAATTGATCTGGGAAAAGTTTGAATACATATCGTGTTATCCATGTATAAGTCTTAGCTTTTCCAGACAATCTTGCATATTTCTCTGTAGGAGAAATACTGAGGAAATTTTCATGTTGTCGAATAATTTTCTATGTCAGAAAACCAGGGGGTTTGTGTTGATATGGAAAAGAGGTGCTCATATATAAATTGATCATCAATCATGTCTTCTTTGGTAGGAATAGTCAACCTGGACAAAAACTATGCAACTACATTCTGCTTGCCAGGCTTATCAGATAGTTAGATAATTTTTTTGTAACAATAAAAACCATCTAATCATTCTACCATTGATGTTAGGTTTGTTCATCAAGTATCTAATGGTAGCATGATCTGTATGCACAAAAAATTTCTACCATGTAACATAATGTCTAAATTTATTTAGAGCATGAACTACTGCTAAAAGTTCATTTTCTGTAACAATGTAGTTTAGTTCTACACCATCCAAATTCTTTCTTATGAAATATATGGCATAAGGCATGGTATATTCATCTTTTCCTAAGACTACTCTTATAGATTTATTTGATGCATCAATGTGAATATGAAATGGAAGAGCCCAATTGGTACCTTGTAGCACATGAGCAGATGAGAGTTTCTCTTTTATTGTTTCAAATGCTTGTTGAAAATTTAGAGTCCAACAATAATATACATCCTTGGATAGCAGTTTAAACATGTGAGATGTTATCTTACTGAAATCCTTGATGAACCTCCAGTAGTATCCTTCATGTCCAAGGGAACTTTTGATATCTTTTGTTTTCAAAAGTGTAGGAAGTAAGGTGATGATTTTGAATTTTTTTTGGTCTACTTCAATCCTTGTGGAGGATCGATGGTTTTCTAATAAAATACCTTCATTCATCATCATATTACATTTTTCATTGTTAAGGGATAGGTTCATTTCTCTACATCTTTGGAGAACCTTATCTAGATTGTCGAAGGCCTCGTCAAAAGACTTTCCATAAGGGGTAAGGTCATCCATGCGGATCTAAACTTTATCATGGATGAGTTCTGAAAAGATGTTGAGTATTGATATTTTGAAAGTGGTTGGGGAATTACATAGGCCAAATGGTAATAATTTGTAGGAAAATGTGCCCCAGAGACAAGTAAATGTGGTTTTGTCTTGATCTTCAGGACTGATATGAATTTGTTTGTATCCACTAAATCCATCCAAGAATGAAAAATATTCCTTCCCAGCTAAGACATCAAAGACTTGGTCAATAAAGTGTAAGGGGAAATGGTCCTTTTATTGTAGCCTTATTCAGCTCTCGATATTCCACACATATCCTCCATTTTCCATTCTTTTTTAGAACAATACCTAGAGGAGAGACCCATTCACTATTTGATATTGGATATATGAATCCAACATCTAACAACTTTTTAATTTCTTGTTTAACTATGTATTTCATTGTAGGGTTCATCCTCCTTTGGGGTTTCCTAACAAGTTTGTAGTCCTCCTTGATATAAACATGGTGAGTACAAATAGAAGGATGAATGCCTTTAATTTCTTTATAATCCCATGCAAAAGATTCGATATTTATTTTCAGCACATCTAATAACTTTTTTTCTTCCCGACTAGTAAGTTTGTTGTTGATTTTGAGTGTTTTTGCAGGTCCGATCTCTATGGTTTTGATAGATGGATCTTCAATATCAACAATGATTTTTTTTCTTCCATAATTCCATTTTATTTTTAGTCAGATCTATTCTCATCATTTATCCCTTTTATTTTCGCATCAATTGGATATTGATTTTGCAGAAAATTTCCAATGAAAGTATCTTCATCAACTGTGTTATTAGTCAAAGATGTGTTGATTGTGTAGATGGGATAGGAAATTTCTTGTGTCAAATATTCTTCCTCTTCCACCCATATAGGAAAATTTCTTGTCATCAAAGGTTGAGCAGGGGGATAAAGAACAATTTGCTTTTGGGACATGTCATCAATTATAGTCATGTTACCTGCCCTACATCCAATATATGCATATGTTTTGGCTAGCCAAGGCCTTCCGAAAATAAGAGGGTATCCATTTAATTGATATTTGGTTTGAAGGAATAAGAATTCAATATGATACTCCCAAGAATCATTATAGATTATGACATCTTCTATCATCCCTTCAGGTTTGACTATGGATATGTCCACAAGATAAAGTATAGTGGGAGTATCTCTAAAAGATCCATAAAGGTTGAGTTTTAACATAGTATCTTTGGTCATACCATTGATGGAATCCCCTAATTCAATGAGAGCATTATGGATCAATGTTTTGTTGATGTGAACATTTAATAGGGGGATTATTGGATCCAAGTATTTAGGTACAATTAACTTCCCAAACATAAGGCCAACTAGTTGTCCTATAACATTTATGGTGGGGGCATCTTTCCTTTTCCTCCTTGACCTTCTAATGCACTCTTCTTTGATAAACCTATTGAAAATAGGTACATCCTTGAGGGCTTGTAGGAGATGTATTTTTATACACAAACTCTTAAGTTCCCCTAAAATTTCTTTTTCTTCAGATGTATAAGTTTTTTGTTCATTTAAACTTTCAGGGTAAGGAGGAGTCCGTGGTTGGGATGAGTTAATATCTTCTTTCTCATATTATATATCTTTTATGAGCTTTGGTTGTTGTTGTAATAATTTTCCTAATCTAAGATTGATCTCTTGTACTTCTAAGGAATCAGTCTGATAAGTTGTTTCACTATTGTATACAGGTTGAACATGTTTGTAGTTTAGATATGGAGCAGTTTGAGTAGGTAGATGAGGTTGTTTAGGAGGAACATTATTTTGAGTAGTGTTTTTGGTTTGAGGAGGAGGCATTAATGTAGGTTGCTGAAAATTTTGTGGCCTCCATCCTTGTAGAGGTTGACTCCACCAAGGGTTTTGATTTTGTGGCATGCTAGGGAAATATTGGTATGGAGGAGGAATTGGAGGTCCTTGATATTACCAAGAATTTGTATTTTTCCAAGGAGATGGATTTGGGTTATACCATGGTTGAGGAGACATTTGAGTATTATATGCACCAAAATTTTGAGCAGGATTGAAGTTCAAACCTGTTTGGAAGGGTCTTGGTGCTCTAGGCCCCTTTTGATTGATGGAGTATAGTGATTCCAAATTCTCCTCTACTCCTCGAAATGTAGATTTCAGTGCTGGAAAAGAAGTACATTTGTTATTTGGATTCTTTTCTTCACAAATACCACAAACATCTATAAGGTCTATAAGGCACTCATTTCTAGGATGCTTTTTAGTGCATTTAGGACAATAGATAGTCAATGCCTTCTCTGCTTCCTCCTGTTTCTTTTTTATCTGCAAGGTATCCATTTGCATGGATAAAGAATGCAAAATATCAGTTTTTGTATCTTCTGTTAACCCTCCTAATTCATTATTTATATGAGTTGTAGGGTTAGAAGATTGAGGTGCCAAACCTCTACTGCTTCTACCTTTCTTCCTTGAATACCTTGAGTGGTTCTTGAATATTATTTTGATATCATCACAGTCTAGTTGATAGATATCTCCATTGAACAAGAGAATCAATCTTTCCATCAGATCTTCTCTTACCGCTCTGAGTAAGACAAGTTTGAGTGAGTCTTCATCCAAAGAACAATTTTGAGCCCTTTTGTAGCTTAGCTTAAATATCTCTTCAAAGTCTTCTAGAGAGTCATCAAGTCCTTATGTCATTCTGAAATTCTCATCCCTTGTGTCCCTTGCTCTGCAATAGTCTTTGTATCTTTCATTGAAGGTATTTTTCATTTGATCCCAAGTTGTGATACTATTTCCCTCTAGGCTCATAAACCTTCTTAGACGTTAATCCTTCAAGGTAGAAGGAAAACGTTTGATATTCTTTTCATCAGTAGTATAAGCATATGTCCTGCATATAATTGCAAACTCAAACAAGAAAGCGTCAGGATCTTCAGAAACAAGACCATGAAAATGAGGTAATGCAGAAGAATTAATATTTTTCATCTTGGCTTATCCATTGGATTCCCGAACAAAGAACTCAAACATCTTTTCTTCACTAGCCATAACACGAGGTGAGGGAGATTGTCCATCCTCTAAAATATCTTCAAATTCTCTAGCTTCCCTTTCCAAGAAAATTTCAAGTGTTTCAGGACCAATCTCTGGATTGCTTGGACCTATTGTTGGGGTTGGGGTTTTTGGAAAAAAAATTCCTTTGTGATCTCTAGGTCTAGTAATTCATGAAATTGAAAGAAAGTAAATTTTTCTTTTTCTTTTTATATATAATGCAAAATAGTGTGACAAGGAACTAACAATACTCACATGAATCGAAAGCACTTGGGATTTTATACTACACAAATTCTATAGTGAGTTTGGCCTTGTGACTGAGGTATCTTCTCTACTTCTCCAAGTAACACAAAAGAAAGAAAAAAAATGAGAATGATATGTAGACTTAGCACCTCCCTGACAACGACACCAAAAAGTGATGGTCCTAGAAAAGGAAGCAATGATACTACTATACCATTGGATTCTTACTTTACTTTGTCAAATCGGGGTTCGTACAAACTTAAGAGGTGTTGTGCAATGTATATGCAATGTGCATTGATAGTAGTATAGGTATGAGACTGATCAAATGTTGGAATGCATGAAGTGGTGCAGGGAATTGGAATATCAAAGAAATTGTAAACTAATGCTTTGAAGGAAAACACACCAACTTGAAAGGACAGTTAATCTAAATTGCATAAAAGGAACTTAGTTTAATGGTAGTAAATCATACTAAATAATAAAGAGAAAACTGAAAGAAGAAGATGAATTCATTCTATTTTATGGCATAAAAATGTAATTAAAGAAAACTAAACTAATTCATGAATATAACAAGCTAATGTGTCTAACCCCTTGATCAATAGAAAGCCATATGCCTTTTTATTGTTTATTGATGTTTTTAAGATAAGTTGAAATCTAAAGCTAAAACATTTCTATAGGAGATTTCTACATGAATTGTACAATTTCTACATGAACTGCACATTTTCTACAAGAAGATGCTATAGGAAGAAAAAAAAAGCCTAGAAATCTAGTGTAAGTCTTTAGAAGGATCAACAAAGCTAGACTATAATAAAATGAAGTAGATATGAGGTTCTTGGCCTTGGGGAGGCACCTAAGAGTGCTCCAAGAGGCTATTGAACATTTCTATAGGATGCATGTTGTAACTAACCAGTCAATGATAATATGATAGGAAGCATAATTAATCATGCAAAACTATATAAAGCTTCAAAAGAGAATGAAATGCATATCTAATCACTAATTAACATGCATGGAAACTACATAAATTGCAACATGGTCCTTTATCCCTCTTGATTGGGCCCTACCCAAGAAGCACAAGGAGCCTTGAGAAAAACTCTAATAAACTGAAGGTAAAACTAACTTTATTTCATTAACAACAGTAATACATCAAGAGCAAAAAGGCTCTAAATATTCAACAAAAGTATTCAAAACAATGTCTCAATACAATACTCTCCAAAATTTTGTCTCCCTTCTCTCCTAAGCTAGAGGTCTATATATAGGCTTGAGAGTTCAACCTCCCTTGCTTAGATCAAGGAGTGAAGTGGGTAAATGAGGAATCTCAAACAATTACATCTGTATATCGAACTAATGTTGATCAAGAGTGGGTATTAATGCACAAGGAGTGCTATGGAGGTAGGTGGGGACAATGTCCCTTGATTCTTGGATGGAAACACTCTTAGAGAGACAAAATCCCCTGTTTTTAGGATGTTGGCACCGTTGACTCATGAAGTTCAACCTGCTTGGTGCTACCCACATCTTTTGGCATAGATATTAGAGAAAAAAGGCATATTATACACAAAAATCCACCTCAAAATACATTTACTAAGCACCATGCAAAAATATCCATGACTTATTATTAAATATGGTAAAAAACAAGTATTAAGTCATATTATGGTGGAAAAATGTGCCTAAGATGAGCCTTTGGGATACATAATGATTGGGATCATCAAGTCCCACAATTATATCAACACAAGGATTACAATGAAATGCCCATTAATCCATTAATAAGCATACACATTTATAGATGTAATTAGAAAACTTCACCCTTTCATTTTTCTCTATACACAAGGAAAATGAATACCTTTTTTTTTGCATGTGGTTCACAACACTGAAGACTAGTACTTACTACGTCCATGGAAATCCCCATGAAATCTGTGAGAGAGGGAAAAATTTTGTTTAGTCTGCATCTTCATGAGTTTCTTGCCTTATTGGAGAAGTTGTGTTGCTTATCTTGTTGAAGGTTGTCACAAACCTGTGGCTGGAAGGGTTGGACCTTTTTAACTAGTTGGGATACCTGAGATGATTGTGTACAAAAGGAATCTTTGCACTTTGTTGTAATCTTGTCGACTTCCTTATGTTGGGTAGAAGGTGCTTGGATCGAGGTTGCAGTGGTTGTAGTGTCCTTTTGTTCACCTTTTGAATAGATTGTGAAGAAGATAAATTTTGTAGTATGAGATACTACCTTGCGACACTGTTTAGGTGGGACAATAGTTGAAACTACCTCTCATATCTTGTAGAGATGACCCCCATAGTAACAATGACACTACGGGTTCGAGACTCATAAATAGCATTGAGCTTCCACATATATGGTTGGCCCAAAAGAACATCACAAATGTCCAATGACGAAACATCACATAATACCTCATCCTTGAATGGATGGATGTTGTATGAAAATCAACATTGTTGGCTGACACGAATATCTCGTCCCTGGCGAACCCACTCAATTTTTATGGTTAAGGGTGTGGTGTTTTTGACAATCCCAATTGTTTGACGACCTTTGCTGAGATGAGGTTCTTCTGGCTTCCACTATCAACAATAAAATGTAGCGGGGTCCCCTTCACCCACATTTGTGAATGAAAAAGGTGCTCCCCCTCTTCAGGATCTGTTGGTTCTTCTGGTTGAATTGTTGTGGTCACAACAGTAGCAGTGTGGTCTGTGTCGATGATTTTTCTTCTACCAATATTTTATGAATCAGATTTTGAATCAGGGTTCGACTCCTTGTCTTTGATCTCGACCACCAATGATTGTTTTGAATGACATTCATCAGTGTTGTGTTAAGGGATTTTGTATAAATCACACCATTTTCCAGTGTCCTTCTTCGTCTTTCCATTACCCTTCTTTTCTTGTGTCTTTGACTGGTTTTCTGAAGGTTGGTTGTTAGGGCCATCCTTACCATACTTTGGTTATTGCAGATTTGCAGACCCAAACTCTCGCTTGTTCTGGTGCTTAAATTTTTGCTTGTTTTTAACAACATATAGATAAGCAACACCCAATGATGAGATGTCCAAAAAATCCATTTCAGTTTGGATGTATCTGTGTAGAGCCTCACAGTATTTTAGAACCAAATGTCGCTCAAAGTCTTTGATACCCAGCTTGGTGCGCAAGATATGGAAGGTATTGGTGAAATCTGGCAATGCTTGGCCCCTCTCTTTCCACAATGTGGTCCATCTCATGTACCAGTTGTCATAGTTTTCAACAGGGTAATATTATTCCTTGACCACATCCACAAAAAAATCCGAAGTGGGATCGACCCCATATATTCCATACTCCTCTGTGGAACTTTACTCCCAATAAGTTTCCCACCAATGTTTTACATGGGGGAGAGCCTTAAGGAGTGTGAAGGTGATATTTTCCTTGTCGGAGAAATTATGAACAAAGAAGTAACCTTCTAGCAGATTTAACCATTTTCTAGGGCATTTGCATCTATTTGTCCTTCAAATACAAGAATATCAAAATTAACTTGTACCTTGAAAGGTGAGGTGCCTCCAAAGTGGTTGCTTGATGAAGATGTGCATGTTGTTATCAACATGTGCTGAAGGATGTGGGAAAAATTCTCCATCATTTTTCCCCTCTATCGCGTGAGAGCTTGCTCAAGAAACAAATTAATAGAATCTTCTACTCCATCGCTTTTATTTTCTTCCACCATGGAGGGTTTCTTGGGTGTGAGAGAGCGATTGTCCTCAAGAGAGACAATATTGAGACCCAACTTGCTATACTCAGACCTCGTCGGGGACATGTATTGAAAAACAATCAAGAACATCCTACTCTGATACCACTGATATGGATTATTTTTGTCATGAAATGAGAGTGGAGATATAATAAAGAAATGTACAAAGATATCTCAGATATCCAATAATATAACATAAATATATCAGAGATTCAACCATAAACACAGAGATACAATAATATACAATTTCTATTAATGAATGAAATGTACAAAACTGTAGAAATACAGAGTGAAAGACTCACTAGAATGGTGACAAATTATCTCTAAGAAGAGATGAGATGGCTACTCACATTCGCAAGAATATGATTAAAATGAGGCTCTAAATTCCTCTTTAAACATAAAGAAAATCTGAAACCCTAACCACGAAAGATGAAAAGCCAACAATTTTGCGGACCTTGTTTTGGGTAGTTTGGTGTATCAACTTCCCGAGGGCGTAACTTTGGCATACAATCTTTGTTTGGGGTGCACACTATCTCGTTGGAAAGGTATCTTCGATGAGATTTATTTTGGGGTCTTAATCAGATCCTTTGACTACCATTGAAGTGATTGATCCCAAAAAAACTTCATTTAGGCCTTCAAAATGGGCACAGAAGTTTAGGAACCAAAAACTTGCTAAAAATAGTAAATTGCTAGAAGATCGTTTTGATCCAGTTGGAATAGGTGGGTGGATATTGATATCCACCTGGATCAACTTAGGTCTGCTCACTGTATTTTCCTCTGATATGTGTGATGCTCCACTCACCAACACCCATTATTTTCATGTCTTTCCCTTTTCTAGAACCCGAACTCTCCAACTCTCTCCACTCCTCTGCACCTTCTCATTTGAACTCTCAACTCTCTTTCTTCTCGTGCCTTTTCTTGCACGCACATGCGAATTCTTTCTTTTGTAATAAGAAGTTTGTCCAATCCATGGAACGAGGTGGTACTCTATGTCCATCCAGTTTCCCCATACATGTATTCAATAGGGGTGGTTGGAAGTTCAACTACCAACCCCCTCTCATTAATTGATTTTCTTCAATTACAAGTTAGAGAAATCATGGTTGTTTCCTCCACATAATTCGTCAAAGTGGCTTGGGATATTTTTCACATGGTTCCCCTTCACTATTCCCTCGTGCGGTATCATGGCCAATACTTTAAGGCTTCACCCATCAGTTGACATTTTCCAATTAAACAATAATACATTTACAATGTTTATATTCCATGGCACGGAAATCATTAGACATGATTATTTACATATAATTAGGGGTTTGAAAATGGGGTGTTACATTCCCATCCCCCTTAAAAGGAATAAAATCCTCGGTGTTCTTTACATCTCAACAACACCTGCCATACCTTCATCTTTTAGTCGCTTCAAAAATATCTTCCACTTTTTTTATTCGGTCCTCTCTCAGACTCTGGCAATTTAACACATGACTATATCAAATATCAAACAACATGCATATTAAAATAATTTCACGCATAAACATTTTATTTTTTTTCATAATTCAAGTGGAATTAGACATATCAACACAATACTTATATGTGCAATTCATGGATCTACATCCATATGGATGTCACATTTACTTGGTTCACTATTTTCCTTGATGTACCCACTATGCTCATGATCCCATCTAGCATGTGACATGAATTATTTAAGTCTCCTCTTCCTTGTAGTCACTCACACTCTAGGCTCAAACATCCCCTTCTTTGCTACACAATCCCTTGGGTGATCCATCATTTTCCAAGGCTTCCTCGCATAGGAATAGTTCAAAGACTTATAAAGTATTACATCCAAGGCATCCCTCTAGCTTGGTCTAACATAACATAGCTCATCACAATGATGATCATGACTTATAGGGTCTTCATGTCACAACAATGGCCTTTTCATGCTCTTCCAACTTGACAACCATCATTTGTCCCTCCCGGACAGATCTGTGATCTCACATGTATCACATGCATACAATAACCATGAGACACTATCATAAATTTTCAATCAAAATTCTTTCAATCTGTTGTCCACAGATTTCAAATTTCACTTATCAATTTTCCATATTTGTTCCATATAGGAAATCAAATCCCACAAGTATGAGACTTCCTTCTCATAACAATTTGGATTTTTACAAACATCAGGCATTGGTCTTCCTTATGGACTTATATTGTTTCCATATCCAAGACCAATCTTCCTGCAATTTCAATCTTCACTCAACCAAACAAATTGTTAGTTTCTCATGTACATTACATTTTCATTGTACATTTGCAGTGGCTCACAAACAATTCTTAAAATTGTGCATACCAACAATTACATCATATTTATCTATTCAACAATATGAAGTAAAATGAATTATTTGTACTTACACATGCATTATTTCAACATACCAAGATTTTCAAAATGAAATCATGTTAGTTGTGGAGCCTGATTATCTTCCTGATTTAGAGGTCTTCTACTTTCAGCCGTGTTTATACCCCATGAAGTATTTACACCCCAGAAGTATGTACACTCTTCCACGTGGGGGAGTGCAGAGGGGGGGTACCCCCTCTGCGGGGTTCGGGGGGGCTATCCCCCCGGCTGGGGGGTCTGGGGGCAAAGCCCCCGAAGCAAAAATTGCCTTGTAAAAGTATATTGTAATTTCATTGTAAATCTGGACCGTTCATTATAAGGTCACAGATCTAACGATAGAGATTATGTTAGGGTTTTTTGCCCTAAAAGGAAACCCTCTTTTATGAGGGAAATGTATTGCGGCTATGTAGGGTGGTGAATATTGTATTTTGAGAGAGGAGACTGTGAGAGAAAGAAGAGGAAGTTACAGTGGGTTTTGTTGTAGGTTGTATCCCTTCATTTGCTGGATAATAATATAGAAAGGACCTGGCAATTTCTCTGGTGGACGTAGCCACACTGGGTGAACCACGTAAATCTGTGTCTCTCTTGCATTGTGTATCTTCTGTGTTTTGTTTTCGCATTTGTTTTATTTTATTGCTCCGCAGTCCTGTTTTTCTAACAACTGGTATCATAGCATAAGGTAACTCGCAGGAAAAGAGGGTTTCTGGTTCGAGTGGGAGCAATGTTGGAAGATGGAAAGTTTAGGGTCGAGAAATTTAACGGCCAAAACTACTAGTTATGGAAGATGCAGATGGAAGACTATTTATATCAGAAGGATCTATTCCTACCATTGAGCGGAGTAGCAAAGAAGCCGACAACCATGAAGGACGAAGAATGGGAGATTCTTGACAGAAAGGCTCTAGGAACGATACGGCTGAGCCTGGCAACGGCGGTGGATTTCAATATTTCGAAAGAAAAGACAACGGAGGGTTTGATGGACGCGTTGGCCAAATTGTATGAAAAACCCTCGGCATCGAATAAGGTATTTCTAATGAAGAGATTATTTAATATGAATATGTCAGAAGGTGGGTCTGTTGCAGATCATTTAAATGAATTTAATGCAGTTACTAATCAACTAAGTTTTGTAAAAGTGGACTTTGATGATGAGGTTAGGGCTCTTCTAATCTTGTGCTCATTGCCAAAAAGCTGGAATGGCTTGGTCATGTCTGTAAGTAACTCTGTCTCTGGTTCAAATACTTTAAAATTTGATGATGTTGTTGGTGTTATCCTTAGTGAGGAAATGCGACAGAAAAGCATAGGTGAGACATCAGGAAATGCGTTGAACATAGAGAACATGGGAAGACAAAAGGATAGAGGAAAGGGCTCAGGAAACCGCGAAAATTCTAGGAAGGGCAGAGCCAAATCCAGACTTGGAAAGATAGAGTGTTGGAATTGTGGGAAGAAAGGACATCTGAAGAAAGACTGCAGAGCTCCAAAGAAACAAAGAGATGGACAACAGGAGAGAAATCGGGAAGCAAATGTAACAGG
>SNQJ01S0000326.1:170664-201235 GCA_010110895.2 Picea sitchensis | reverse complement strand
GATTTCAAAACTGCAAAAGGTTGTTGCACTTTCAACAACAGAGGCAGAGTATGTTGTTGCTACAGAGGCTAGTAAAGAGATGATTTGGTTACAAAGGTTTATGGAGGAATTGTGAAAGAAGCAGGAGAACAACAAGTTGTACTGTGACAGTCAGAGTGCCATTCACCTTGAAAAGAACTCAGCCTTCCATTCGAATACTAAGCATATACAGTTGAGGTACCACTTCATACGATCCACCTTAGAAGATGGACAATTGAAGCTGGAAAATATACACACTAGCCAAAATCCTGCAGATATGTTAACAAAGGGAGTAACCAGGGAGAAACTGAGTTCCTGCTCAGTTTCAGTTGGTCTTCAAGAATGAAGATGAAGATGAGAAATTTGCCAGGTCCAAGAAGGTTCAGAGTCCAGCATATACAATAGCGGTGGAGTTGTTGAGATCAGTCTCCAAGTGGGAGATTGTTGGTTTATGGAGCCTGATTATCTTCCTGATTTAGAGGTCTTCTACTTTCAGCTTTGTTTATACCCCATGAAGTATTTACACCCTAGAAGTATGTACACTCTTCCACACAGGGGAGTGCAGAGGGGAGGTACCCTCTTTGCGGGGTCTGGGGGCAAGCAGGGGTTCGGGGGCGAAGCCCCCGAAGAAAAAATTGCCTTGTAAAAGTATATTGTAATTTCATTGTAAATATGGACCGTTCATTATAAGGTCACAGATCTAACGATAGAGATTATGTTAGGGTTTTTTGCCCTAGAAGGCAACCCTCTTTTATGAGGGAAATGTATTGCGGCTATGCAGGGTGGTGAATATTATATTCTGAGAGAGGAGACTGTGAGAGAAAGAAGAGGAAGTTACAACGGGTTTTGTTGTAGGTTGTATCCCTTCATTTGCTGGATAATAATAAAGAAAGGACCTGGCAATTTCTCTGGTGGACGTAGCCACACTGGGTGAACCACGTAAATCTGTGTCTCTCTTGTATTGTGTATCTTCTGTGTTTTGTTTCCTCATTTGTTTTATTTTATTGCTCCGCGGTCCTATTTTTCTAACAAATCAATCATCACAAACAATTTAATCAATGGGCCAATATTTAAGGCCACTTTCACACACAATGCACCTTTGCATTGATTCTAGATTACCATATTTCATGTTAGGCACTTTCCCATGGTGTGTTGGAACTCATCCAACCTATTACCCTATGGTTAATTGATTCACATTCATTATTACATCATGACTGTGTTTCTTGCTTTGAGCTAATCATGACCTCAAATCAGCCTTTGTTACATGAAATCAAAATTCCATGTCAATGCATTCCAACATTCTTTCTTTATTGGTAACCAGGGTGCCAATATTTTATGGCCACCCAATTCCTCTCTTAACCATTTTAAAGTTCTGGTAGACTATTCGAAGGTCCTCCTTCTATACTGGGTAGTCCAACACATTCCCTCTTTTATACAACATGCATCTCCTCAATTCATTTCAACATATGTGCCACTTATGTTCACAATTGTTCATTTATTATGCAATTTAATGCAAACATGACACATTTATTCATGAATTTCATGCAAGGATTAAATTAAACATGCTTGACTTCTAGAGGTTCCTCCCTCTGTCATTTAGGTTCTCTTTTTCCAAATCACACCCGTCCTGAGTGTGAATGACATATTGCAGCAGTCAATCAAAATTGCATGCATATCATCAAAACATAAAATGTTTCAAAATGGATTCTTACCCAGCCCCTTTCAAATCTCATGCCACATGGGTATGAAATATTTATACATGTCCTGGCTTCCATCAACCTTTCTGATATTACTTCATTAACGGTGCTTCATGGGAGTTCCTAAGGTCCCTTCTTCAATCTTTTCTATCAACATCCTTCTTGTATTTATCCTCTACTTGAGGTTCTCCACCATTGGAAGTTGTCTTCCCCAAAAAATCCAATATTTTCCTACACATATCATGCATCATCACATTCACAATTATATCAGTTGTCAAGTCAAGTCAAAATGCATGTCCATATCTTTTAAATCAACAAATATTCTTAGATATTTCCTAGCATATCTATATATATGCACTCTATCACATTTTTCCTCAATGTGTTCACTAGTGCAATCATACAAATATTTTAGTTGTTTTGGTATCATATAGAAATCAATATTCTCATGCCCTAAGCATTTAGAAATAACAACATAATAGTTTTCTCATCCCATAAAAACACAATAAACAACAAGAAAGGAGTCAAGGGATTCTCCCCTTTTTAGCTCCCCTGTTAAGTCTAGAATTGTAAACATAGTTGATCCATTTCCATGACTTATCTACCATTTGTGATTACGGAATTAACCAAATCATTCGTTCAAACATCCTCGTTGATTCATTTGTATTCACAATTGTTCCTTTAAAGCACACGAGTATGTTGAACAAATTAGAGTTTTAGAGTGAGAAAATTGTTCCTCATTTTCTCCTTTTCTTTTGCAATCTGTCCCCTTTTGGGGTTTGCCTACTCTATTCCTTGAGCATTATATTTTTAAAATGTAATCCAGGATTCTTATACAAATAGGCTTTGCATTGCACTTCCTATTTTTCTAGTAGGGATTGATTTTATGGCTATGTTCTCCTAACATAGTCTCCACATAGTTCCCCCACATGGAATTGTTTCATCATGCAACTTCCTTGTTGCATATCCATCATCACCTGAAATGATCTCAACCCATGAGTTAGCATCAACTTTATCATTTCAGTTGTGCACCCAATATTTTGTAAAGAATATAAGCATTCATTCTTATTCTTCATTTAGGTTATACATTCAAACATGTACATCTATTATATCAGCTTGCATTCACAATGTGCTTTCATGCACTTAACCTCATGCACTGACATAATGTGTGTGTCTACTACTCGCACACTTTACAATTTCACATGCACACTTACTTAAAATAATCTAAATCATGATTGTTCACAATTATTCTTATGAAATCTCCAAAGGAAAAATCATATTGTCTTCTTCTCATAACAATAGAGCATTATTTCACATTTTACTCTTTCAACAATTTACACTAGCACCTTTTGAGAAAAAGGAACATAATTCCCCCTCTCAGCTAATATTCAAGCCAATCAAACAAACTCTTCAAAATAGAGTCCTCTATATATCCATAACATTATCCAATCTGGGAAAGTACAATATTTCTTCACAACTCACTTATTCAAGTAGTCATACGACGCCCTTAGTGCATACATATATACATATATGGATATTGGCATGCAAGTTCATTGTTTGCATCTTTTCCATGTCATTCATACACATTGGTACTTTAAACTTTAATATCAGTCTCCCTGAGATCTTACAACCATTCATATGACAAATATCATAGGGATTATATTTCCCTCTTTACATGGCAACAACCAGTAAGAGATCACTCTTGCTCATTTGCTATAAAAGCATCCCAAAAATTGGAAAATACAAATAGGTAATTACATTATTACCCAAGGCAACAAAATTCCAATCCCTATCTCACAACTAGTATCAAACTATTCCAAATCTATAGGCATGTCATATATATGTTCAAATTATCATTACCATATACATTACAACATATCCTTGTACACCAATCATCTTACCCATGCCTACAGTGCATATGTATTCTAGTTGTCTGCATCTTGCATTCACATGCATACACATTCCTTTAGGTTAATAGTCATATACATTTTCTTTAATACAATCAAGAGCTCATAAAATTTCTCATATGTCCATATAACTTTACCTCTTTTATGAAGACTAGAAACAATCCAAGGGATTCTGTTTACTTTACTTAAATGGATATCCCAACAACATGTTTCATTCATTATAGGTCAAGTACACTTGAGCTTACAAATTCTCATCATTCCTCTAAACATTAGGAACTATACATACAGAGCTAAGTATTTTATTTAAGCAACAATTATAATTGCCAACCCATGCTTATAGGCATCATTACAACAATCTAGCTCATTCATTCTTTGGACTTATGCAACTCTATAACAAAATTTTTCCATCTCTGCCATTCACATTCAATTCTTACCATTAGTGCCTAGCATCATATTCCCACTCTTGTATGAGTAGCTATGATTTCAACAAAGCAACAAATATAATTCTTTTGCTGCAAATCATCGTGATTAACTTTTCTGTTGTAAGAAAATTTAAAACAAAATTTCAATCTACAGTCCTTATTCTCAAGGATCTTGTGCAGAGAATAACCAAACCTTTCAAGGAATAAATATTTTCAAACATGCTCATCCTTATCCTTGATACACTAGTCCTATAACTGATCTTTGGCCCATCTAGGTCTACTGTTTGAAACTTTGCTCGGATACCACTTTGTAACACACCCAACCCCCTAACCCTTGCTTAGGCTGGTGGGGTGTAAAAATTTCCTCTTATTCACTTTGATTCTTTTCTCTAAATGAATCTCATGGATGGATTTTTCTCGTTGAGAGCTTTCCAACGATTTCAACCATGCTCAAAACCGAGCTCTGGATCAAAAGTTATGGCCTTCTAATTTTTTCTAGCTCTTCATTGGCCAAAACCACCACACTGCCATGTGGCCCCCACATGGCTCCACATCACCTGAACATTCTGCATGGAACCTCTAGTGTAGACATGGTTGTTGACGTGGCTCCATCCAACTCGCTCAATGGGACCTTTGGCATATCAACCCTTGACCCTTCCGCTCTCGACCACTTCTCCACATTCTTTAGATATTTGATGTCCCAAGGTATCGACCCACCGGGGTATCAAGATATCGTTCCACCAGACTCATCGGCCCACCG
This sequence comes from Picea sitchensis, assembly GCA_010110895.2. Taxonomy (NCBI): domain Eukaryota; kingdom Viridiplantae; phylum Streptophyta; class Pinopsida; order Pinales; family Pinaceae; genus Picea; species Picea sitchensis. Next base: position 196,434 of record SNQJ01S0000326.1, on the reverse strand, counting down.
GGGTATCAAGCCTCGGGTAAATTCAATCTCATACATACTTTGAACACCCGATCTGGTGGCCTAGCTGGCGCCATGGACATATGGCATTGTCACAACTTACCATCTGGCATGACATGTGGCGCACATGAATCGATATAGATCACTGCTTCAAAACTGCAAATTACCTCGACATGTGAATGAATCATCGTACGACACATGGACTGGCGTGGTGCTACACGTTTTCAAAGAATGTGTGGGTTTATCCATCAAGGTGATGGCACTTTTCCACTTCTTGTTGGTTTGACTATGTCAACCGAATCCTTGGCACGTGTCCAACCTCTGCTCGCAAATTAACAAGGGGTGGGGGTTGGAACCCTCCGCGAAACCATGCCTCACTGACTGGGGTCGTGGATTGTTTCCCTCTTTAAGAGTTTTAACCACGTAAAAACTTTGGTGTGTTGATCTTTGATATGGTTGTGTGAGTGGTTACTGAAGGTGTTTGTCCTATGTGGAATACCTTGTTTTGTCAAATAGAAACAGAAGAAAAAGGCTTGCATGGATCTTATTTCCTCATGACCATTGGAAATTGATATCATATGAATAAATTGTCATGAAATTGACACTATTAAAAAGGTATGGTTCGTGATGTAGTTTCATTTTTATTGGGATTGAGTATATTGTAATTTTATTTTCTTTGATTTAGTTGTATTTATATTAATATATCATAATAAAATAGTACATGTAAAATTGTTTGAAATTCATTACAAGGAAATTTGGGTATAGAGTAGTCCAAAAAAATATTGGGACTTTGAGTCATAATATGTTTGTGTTATTCATAACATCTATTAATTTAGATGGATCTGGCATGACTATAAATAAAACATACATACTGGGTATCAACAACACTTATAGAGCCTAACCATATCTACATAATGCGAACTAGTTATATGACTAAAATATTTCAAAAGGTTGCATAAGAGACTACCCTTTTTGGATCTCAATTACATCTTCATCATCTTGATCCATCCTTATGGGGTTGGATGGAGTGACCTTCAGAGTAGGTGTTTAATAAACTACAATGTCTGGAACATTATGGTCTGTTGTTTTTCCTGGAACAATGATCTCTACATTGAAGATTGTTTTGCAAATTGCATCAAACTTCTCACGAAGTAGGTTTAGACTTTGAATGATTCCTTGTTTCTACTATCCCTTTTCCTCGATGAATTGTGCTATGAAGGATTTATTAAGCCAATATAATTCAATCATCTTAAGAACTTTAGTGTCCCTTGATCTAGAGAAACTAGTTTTTGGAACTCAATCCACAAATTCTACTTCCCATTGTGATTTGGGAATGTGCCTCTTGTTTCCTTCTTAATGTTCTCTAGAAATCAACAATGATAATCACCCATTGCCATCAACCCAAGATCTGTAATCCTTTGGGAATTTTCCTGTAAGGGTAGCCCCTTGCAAGCTACTTGGATTGGCTACTTTGGCCCTGCTCATTGAAATTGTTTCCACCTTCTAACCATTCTACGTTCATGATAGATTGTTTGTTGGAGAAAGGGTAGAAAAGGGATTGAATGGGGGTACTACAGATAGAATAAACAAATTGAATAAAAAAATGCTCCTGGGTGGGATTAGGAGCAATCAATATTGTACAGACTTTAATTGTGCCTTTACTATCTTCTAAATTCGCCTCAGAAACAAGAATTAGAAACTAGAAAACCATTGGAAACTTGGGTCCTCTAGAAAGTAACCATGTTAGGAAGATAGAAAAGTGGATAGGCAGTGGGACCATAGGGTTTTCTAGTTTCTAGAAGATAGAAACTAGAAAACCATCGCAATAGTAGTAGGACCATCAAACCAAAAGACCCTATACCAAAGTCATACATCCAAAATAACCTTGGAAATGTGTTGAAGTACCATGCATCTCGAGCTGAGTACCAACAAGTACTAGAGTATGGATAACCATTCTTTACCATCTTCCTCGAGCTATAATTTTTCTCTAGATCTAGAACTCCTGTGAAATTAATGATGCTATACTTCTCTTGAACCATCATAAACACAAGCACATGATGAAAAAGTTGGAGTAATCACACTATGATGGGAGCAATACATCCCTTAACTCACCATGAGATAGTTAGCATAGAGGTACCCCAATGTGACGATGTCCGACCAACACTTGCCATCACCCCATCCGAAGAGAGTATATTGTAACTTTAAATTTAATGTTTTAGAGAGATTTAATATTATTTGAAATATTATGGATTAAGATGTTTAATAATGTATAAAAAAAATATTTAGATAATTAAATTTTGAGTGTTGCTTTTTTTGTTGTTGATAGCTAAATATTCCTAACTTGCAAAATTGGCTTGTAGGGGCATCTAAGCCGTCAAAATCACTCGGGGATTGCACTCGGCTTGGACTGCACCAACCATTAACATGACTGAATTTGAGGTGTCCCTAGAGGTTTCGAACTGGTGACTTCACTTACAAAATGCATTAACAATGCACTCCCTCGCCAACTGCTCTACACCACAGGGACTTAAAAATTTGAAGGACATGGGGGTGGGATTTGATCCATTTATGTGTGCACGGGTCACGATATCATTTAATATAGTATGTCTAGGTGCAACCACATGTTCGACCACTACCTCAAGGTACCCCCGTGGCTCCAGGTAAAGCCCTCACGAGAATTGAACCTTGCCCAACGGTGAAAAACTCCTTGTTTTCCACCAAAATTTTAAGCGATGTTATTTTTAAAGTTATTGCATTAAAAATAATAAGATATATTTACAATCTATATAAATATGTTACATTATCAATAATTTAAATCCGAAATATAATATTTTTAAAAATAAAAAAAAATTAATAATAATAATAATAATAATTAAAATTTAAAATTTAAAAATATAAAATAGATTAAACAATAAATTAATATAATTTTATTTTAATCATCAATTTTTTAACATAAAAATAATTATTTTTATATTTATTTTTAAATATTTTACTAAATTAAAATTTTTAATGAATTTATATTAATTTATCTAAAATAATAAAACAATAATTATCTCATATTACAATAATAATCTATTAAAAACAATTATCTCATATTTTTCTTCTTATAAAAAAAAGTCTTGGGAAAGAAACATTCTAGTGGCTAAACCTATAATTTACAATAATAATGTATTAAAAATAATTATCTCATATTTTTCTTCTTATAGAAAAAAGCCTCGGCAAAGAAACATTCTAGTGGCTAAACCTATAATTTTACTACCCTCTTGATGGTCAAATAGATAGGACATATTTTTTAATTTTCTTCAATTATGAAAAACTATATTTTCTTTAATTTCAGTCCATGTTCTATAACCTTTATAGAAGGAAAACTAGAGCTTATAGTTAGTTTGGACAAATGGATAACATTACATTTCATAGATCTCCATCTTAGATTTGTTTATCTTTCATTAACTATATTTTCTTTAATTTCAGTCCATGTTCTATAACCTTTACAGAAGGAGAACTAGAGCTTATAGTTAGTTTGGACAAATGGATAACATTACATTTCATAGATCTCCAACTTAGATTTGTTTATCTTTCATTTTCAAAATATTAGGGATTTTTCTAGCTTCGAATAATATTGTTTATTTTCTGCAGTTTATATCATCTGGGGTGGTGGCGCAGTTGGTTAGCGCGTAGGTCTCATAGCTTAGTTGAGTAATCCTGAGGTCGAGAGTTCGAGCCTCTCTCACCCCATTTTAACATTTTGTTATTTATTTTCCAATCCCGGCGACGAAGTTAAATACAGCCTACGGTTAAAGTGCTAAGCACAAAGTATATATATAAATAAATTTCACAGTACTTTTCTTCTACTATTCTATGTTTTTAACTGCGAAATCCGTTCAGTCAGGAAAGAAGAATTCCGATATTGAAGTTTAAATGAAAAATGAAGTTTACATTTTTCATTTAATTATATCTGAATCTTCAATAAAACTGAAGGAAAAACGTGAGTGAAGGAAAAACGTGAGTTCATAAATCTCTGGAAGTAGAATGGGGTTCATCAATTTCGCAGAAGAAAAGGCAAAATGTGGCTGCTGGGATTCGAGCCCAGGTCTCCACGGCCACAACGTGGAATTCTCACCACTAAACTACAGCCACTGGGTGGGATTCTCACCACTTAATTATACTAACTTGGTAGTACATATAAATTATGCTGGAATAATCAAAAGAACATTGCTCAAATTTTTGTTTCGAATATATTAAATATGTAATGAGAAGATTTTATATTGTTTGGTTTGATTGGTAGGAGCTCTTATTCTCGTGGTCGTGGATTTAAGCCTGGGGTTAGATGTTTTCGTGTTAATTTTCTTTTTACTAGGTCATTTTTTATTTAAAAAAAATATTTTTTAAAGTAGGAAAAAGTGTTTGATATTTGGGACGTGTTAATTTTCTTTTTAATATGTCATTTTTTATTTTTATTTTTTAAAGTAGGAAAAAGTGTTTGATATTTGGGACTTTTTCTCTAATAGTAGTTTTAGATATATTTAATGTGTAGTTATGTCATTGTGTATAAATAAATTTATATTTAATCTGTAGTTATGTCATTGTGTATAAATAAATTTAGCCACTTGTAATTATTTGTTGATGGTTGATAAGAGGGAAAACTTTTACTTTTAGATTTTTTGGGTTTTGGGTAATGAACGTGTTTCCTTACATTTAAGGAAGATGAGTTCTTAGCTAAGCAACAACATTTTAAGGTTTTCTTCAAGGACCAAAAGGTGGTTTCACCCAAGATTACATCCGCAAGTAAGTCAATATTCCATAGAAGTCATTCTTGAAACTACCTCAAGTGGAATCCATTGACGTGGGAAAATATTTTCTCATCAACTTCGCAAGGTCCTCAAGTGGAATTTGTCAATGTGGGAAAAGACCCTCTCATCAACTTCGCAAGGTCACCTAGTGAAGGGGCCCAATTCGACCTTACTCTAGTTGGTATGACTAAACTTTTAGAATATATGCAACTCCTTACTTCTTTATGGTTTCATTGATTGTGACCTCCTACACCATTTAGAATATTATGCAAAGTGCAAATGAATGTAGAATAAATTAATCCCATGAGAGTGTAAATACATAAAATAATTTGAGATGATATAGGTGGAGAAGGTGAATAAAATGGGGAGAGAAGTCTACCAAACAGGTTTAGCACAAACCCAAGTAGCATGCACTTGAATAATCAAGAGAAGTTTACAATCGTCATGAGACCACCAACTCTCCCTTCTCCACACACACGAAGATAGCATCAATTATCAGGAGAAGAATTTGCTTCATGTAAAATTATGTTAAATATGAGTTTACAACATAAACAAATATAACTTACAAATTCTCTAAAGTTACACTCAATAGTTAGCACAAAAAATAAAAAAATGACAACTAAACATCAAAACAAAAATCTTATAAATACGAGGTTACAATCCACAAACACTAAGACAAAGAAGGAGAAATGAAAAGTCCAATACCAACACTACATCTCCTTGTCTAAAAAAACTAACTAACTTTAACTTTTTATTCACATAAAAATTAAATTTTACAATGCTTAAAAAAACCTCCTTCTTAAAATACAAAGACTATTTATGAAGAACGTTGATATCTTCCTCCTAAATCTTCCAAGTGCCTTTACAACTTTGTCCTTTCGTTTTAGAGGACTTTATTCACATTTACTTAATTTCGCATAAGAGTCATTCATGCATTTTGTCATTTTTCTTTCAAGACTTTTCAACATAAGTTTGAGGATAATAAATTTATAATTCAGATTATTTGTATTTACGATAAAAATGATTTGTTTTGAGCAACAATGAGTGCTAACAATTTAGCTTAAGATTTGATTGCAATATATTTGTGCTTCCTCACATAATTTCCACACCAAGCTCCATACTTTTGACCTCCTTTTATGATTGACTCCATTGTTTTTAATGTTATCCTAGCATTATTCTTTTTCTTTAAAAGCAGTTGTTTATGCATAATAGGACATAATAAAGTTTGGTAATAATTTTTGCAAGAGTGTTCGAACATTGGAAGTCTCGATAGATGTGATGTAGTTCATAATAGATGATTATCTTCAATGTTAGTAGATGTAATCAAAATTGAAGGGCTACTCTTAATTTCAAGTTGAATAATATATATTTATTCAACATTTATACTTATATATAGTTATACTTCAATTGATAAGAATAAATTAGGCACACTTAAACAAAAAAATATTACCCTTCCGATTATTTAAAATGTTAAAATTTAACGAACAATTAAACAGATAAGTTGAAATTTCAATAGAAAATAATAATAACCATACCTTGTAATTTCAATTATAACCTTTGATGAGCTATATACACATTAATAATAAGCTCAGTGGGTTAGCTCGAGTAGGAGGTCAGGGGATCAAGAGTGGTTGAGTGTTGCGAGTTACAAGTAGGAGGTCACAAGGTCAAGTCCTCTAGTTGGCTACCTCTATAGATAATATTGGGCCTCATTCGATGTTGTTGAAGGGTGATAATTCTATCAAAATACTATAAAAGCAATGAAGAGGCCCCACTTGCATTATAGGCCTTTAGGAACATGTAAATTTAGCATGATTACGTCCATTACTTATATTTAGGTTAAGATGTTTGTGATTTGGAACTTCCCAAGGTCCATAGAAACATGAAACTAAAGGAAATTACTCTTCAAGACCACCAAGAATATTATTTTTATTGAGGATATTGATTGTTCACTTTATCTCTCAAACCATGCGAAAATGCATGAAAGAGTGGAATCCCTTTTTCACACCATCATATGACCTTAACTCACAAGAAATTGCAAAGTCAAACCATGATTTTGACCAAAAAAGGATAGCAAAGATATTACCCCCAAAAGTTGCTCTCCTAGTGTAAATAATACCCCCAAGTGCTACACTCCTCCCCCAAATAACCAATTTTGACTATTTTCGGTCCAAATTTGCTAAAATGGGAAGTTAGTTATATGTGGACCATTCTAAACCTTATTTAGAGTTGTTATCACACTGATGTCAATGTTGCTACAAATAAGAAGAAGAAAGTGAAAGAGTGTGATAGATAAAGATGCATGAAATCAGGAAAAGGGGAATGCTCATTTTAGAGGATCGAGTGAGGATTTGATGATGATATAAATTGAGTGAACAACATCACAATTCTCATTGTTGTAATCTCAATTTTAGTTTTTGTGATGTAGACAAGGTTCATTTTGTGCAAATTCATATCTAAATTTAATTAAGAACATACGAGTTAGAAAATTTCACCAAGCTTAATAGAGTTTTTAATTCCAAACATAATCATTAAATAGTTTTATGTGAAACAAATAAAAACTATGCATTATATTTATGATGAGCATGACCAAACATGTATAAGGTTGGTGGATTGTTGAGAGATTTACATTCAATTCTTAATTATGTGGTTTGTTCCCAATATCTATTGTATTAATTGGAATGCCATGAATTACATACTAAGTGGTTGAGAGGTCCACCGATGTGCCAAAATGATAATCATATTAGATACCAAAGATATAACCATGTCATGAATTTTAACAGGTAAATACATAGCATTAAGAATGCAATAAAATAACTATGAATCAATATGTTTGATACTATTAGTTAAATGGAATATGTACACATCAAAAAATAGAGGTGACTTGATTTCCCTGGGTTGCTCAATGTCTATCGTTTTCTCTTCAAAAGTGACGTTTACCCAACTCATTTGCAATTAATCTTACTAAAAAAAACTATGCATTATTTTTATGATGAGCTTGACCAACCTTGTATAAGGTTGGTGGATTGTTGAGAGATTTATATTCAATTCTTAATTATGTGTTTTGTTCCCATTATCTATTGTATTAGTGGGAATGCCATGAATTACATACTAAGTGGTTGAGAGGCCCACCAATATGCTGAAATAATAATGATAATAGATAGTAAATATATAACCATATCATGAATTTTAATAGGTAAATGCATAGCATTAAGAATGCAATAAAATAACTATGAATCAATATGTTCGATACTATTAGTTAAATGGAATATGTGAACATGAAAAGAGAGAGAGATGATGTAATTTCCTTGGGTTTCTCAATGTCTATTGTTTGCTCTTCAAAAGTGACAATTAGCAACTCATTTGCAATTAATATTACTAAAGAAAAACTATGCATTATCTTTACGATGATCTTGACCAAACTTGTTTATGGTTGGTGTATTGTTGATAGATTTACATTCAATTCTTGATTATGTGTTTTGTTCCAATTATCTATTGTATTAGTGGGAATCCCATGAATTACATACTAAGTGGTTGAGAGGCCCACCAATGTACTGAAATAATAATCATATTATATACCAAAGATATAACCATGTCATGAATTTTAACAGGTAAATACATAGCATTAATAATGCAATAAAATAACTATGAATAAACATGTTCGAAACTATTAGTGAAATGGAATATGTGAACATGGAAAAAGAGAGAGATGATCAAATTTCCCTAGGTTGCTCAATGTTTATTGTTTTCTCTTCAAAAGTGAAATTTAGCAACTCATTTGCAATTAATCTTACTAATAAGCTCCAAATGTCATTACAATTTACATCCATAACTTATGACTATTTGTTTTAGTTTTTATAGAGCCAAGAGTGGAGGCATATATAACAAAGGAAATATAATTATGGCAAGTGATGGAGGCGAAGATAACATTGAAAATGGAATTATGGTGAGTGTGGGATCCAAAATCATGATGTAAACTAAATGTAATGTCAACTCCCATATCGACAAGAATCGAAAATGCTCATAAGACATGAATTCAAGTGGGTATTTGTTGAGTGAAATATATGTTATCTATTTCGACATTAAATTGTCAACCCGGGGCTCGTAAGCTTCGAGGTTCTAGCACTGTATGTGTAGGTCTAGAGCTCCAATCTAGCAGTCTAATATAATTTAATCTAATCTAATGCCAATAAACTCAAATAAGGAAGATCTTTAAATTAACTAGAATAATTTGTCACCTAGAGAAGAAACCCGACATGGAGTGACCATATCTTGCAAGTTAGGTCATTAATCTATCCGTTGGTGATTTAAAGCTATTGGCAAATTTAAGATGCAAACTCTGGAAGAATCAGTACAAGGGAAGAATAAAAAACCGGTACCGGAATAACAAATTAGTGCAAGAATTTATTATGCAAGAGATGAGACGAGGCATGAAAGATCACTATTCTAATTACTCTTTTTACTTGGAAATCTAACTTTGTGATTCATTTACTCAATTCAGATTATAGTAACTATCATTTATCTAATGGTTTAGAGCTTATCTACCGTCTACAATGACATACAATGTCACGATGGCATCTTAGCACTACTTATAATTCAAATGGACTGCATGCAATATTGATTTCTATAGAGATGTGTAAAGTAGAGATAAAACAATCTAAGGAAAACCTCGCCATTAAAGAAATTTCAATTTATTAAATACATGTTCTTATAATTGACATAACCTATAAACATTATTCAAAACAAATTCGAAATTAGCAACTATTCCATCACACTGAGACTAGAAGTGTTCTAACACAGAGATAATACTCTATGCAACCCTGCAGAGATTAATTTAAACCATAACTAAAATAATCATAGATGAATGTTATGTACACTGTTTAGATGACCAATCTGCAATGTAAAACACATCTTATGTAAATGAGAAAGGAAACATATGTATGTATATAAACAATCAGATGATTAGGAGCATATTTATATTAATGAAACACAACCTAAGTAAATAACCTGTACACGAGAATTATACACAAGAGTGTGCACAGTTAGATGATTAGATATGGAAAATTACAAATAACTTGCAAATTAGATAAGTAACCTGCAACTTAAATAAACAATTTGCACAAGAGAATTAGATATAAAAATATGACTATACAACAATTTAAAAAAACGTACAGACTACTGGTGGCCCCCCAGGTAGTCGTGGTACTACTCCAGCTTAAGAAACACTCAAGATCTCAACGCATCAATCTATATTAATATCAAAATTGAGTTACATGGACAAATGGAGTATAATAGCTATATTATCATGGTTGTCCTTGTTTTGAGAGGCCTCTGGTATTTATATAGTTTTGATACAACTAAGAGGTCGACCACTGAAAGGATCGACTCTCTCTCAAACCAGAAAATCATTTAGCTATGCTATTAATAGACTATGAGTTCTTAAAATATTAGCTCGAATATAGGAGCTAGTTCCAACTGTCTAAATCGAAATACAGTGGGAACCATAGCATGAGGACGATAATGGGTAAAAAACCCATGTTCTGCATTCGCCCGAAAATGCCCACACATATGCCAACGCCCAACCCTGTTGCACTCTGAGTTTCGTATTGAGGGCCAGATGAAGGTCCGGATGGAGGTCTGGGTCTGTCTGATACAAATTCGGCTACTGGTTGAAGTGCCATGAACTGCTCTCATTTTTCCATAATTTCAGGAAACGACCGGAGGGGACCTAATTAGGCATATTAGGCACAAAACCCATGTGGTATAATTTTTTGATTCAACTTCATTCTCCCAAAAATTGAGCTCGAAGTTCACTGCCTGGAAAAGGGCGTGACAGAACATATATTATTCAATCGATATTTCAATGATTCAAGCATTTTAATAATGTATATAGTGAATGCATTCCCCATGATATCCATTGCTTTAGTTGTTCGATGGATTGTATAGCTATATAAAACAAGATGTTCATAACACTAAGTTTATCATCTATAAATTAGTTAAAACCATGTAAAATACATTAAAAAGTATAAACTCACATCATTTATTTTTAATGCTTCTAATCAATGTATTTTAAATAAATGGTATGCTTTAAAGGGTGAAGGGAATGGATTATGGTCAAATGTGATGATAAAATAATGAAATGAAGCGAAAAAAAGGAGGTATTTTAGGAGCCCATCAGTATTCACAAAGACAATGTATCTAAGATTCTTTAGGAAGCTTTCATTAAGTCTCACATAAAATAATGCATACACCAATACGCTGGTAGGATATTTATCTAGGTGTGTGCTAGGTGATGGATTTAATGTTGTGGAAGGGTGCACCGTATCAATCAATAGATAAGAGCCAACTAGAATAGAGATGATTTCAGTCTTTAAATGCTAAAGGAAAGTATTGTGTGATGAACCAATGCTCATTGACCAACCGCGAACTGGAAGTGAGGACATCGATGGTTAGATGCTAAAGGCAAGTATTGTGTGATGAACTGATGCTCATTGACCAACCAAGCATTGGAAGCGAGGAAATCGATGGATTATTGAAAATCCGACCCTTCTTTTGACATTTTATGATATTTGTTGTCCTTTATAAATGACAAGTCATTTCAAATATTTACGTTTTTTAAGGGTGTTTTCCGAATTACCCTTTTAAGACGGGTTTGAACCCCTTGAAAGGGCTAGGAAGGGTTCACTTTTAATCATTGCCCGGTAGTGGTACACTCATCATAGCTCTATAACAAGTATCAATATGCTCACCTTTCAAATTTTGTGATCTTCCATAGACTTGGTTGAGATCAATCTACATTAAAACAAACTCTCATTATTAATGGTGCAAACTATTAATGCTTATGCTAGGTAGGCATAAAACTAATCAAAGTAAATTTATGCAAATCTTGTGTATGTGTCTAACAATGTATGTGTGATACAAACAACATTAACTCTGTGCTGCTTTTGAAATTATACATGAAATAATCATGCTAATATATATATATATATATATATATATATTCTAGAAAGAGGAAGGGTCTATTCTTAGGATAGTTTGTATCGCTTCATTCTCAGAGCGAAACCGATCCTTTAAATTCATTTTAATTAAAATACTTGTTTTCCATAGTAAAAATTGCAATTGGATGTGCGGTCATTGTTATCATCACAACAAAGGAAACAAATGTATACATAGCCTGAAGAAAGGCTTAGATTCTTCCATATTGAAGTGTATAATCCCTCCTTTGTTACATCAATTGCTAACCCGACTTTCAAGCTTAACAAGAAAATGAGAGTGTTAATTGATCATTTTTTGTAAATCCATAGCAGGGACATGTACTTAGTCCAATATGTTTCATCCATGCTTGAACTTGTCATATTTTCCATGTTACATCCCATTTCTTGTAGCACCTTTTCATGTCTTTACTAACTTACATTTGTTTATTGATGAGTTCCTCTTGCAGCTTAAACAAAGCTAGATGTTTGATAGGTGCATACATGTAATGTCAATGATCTTAAGCAACGAACTTAGAGCCCACTCACTTCACCAACATGGATATTATGCGGAAATAACTTGTAATCTCTATTCTTAGTCTTGTACAAAGATTTTAGTCTTCAAAATGACATGTTCTTGAGTGTAACATATATGCAAACAATCAATTACAAACCTATTTGTTCATTATCCTTCAATAGGCCTATATGGATGGTATGCTAGTTGGCCCCAAGGCTTGAGTGTTGGGTTGTCTTATGTAGTTCGAATTGAAAAATCCGCTTGCTACTATTCTCCAATGGGAATGAAAGGATGGTATTGCTTGTAATGCTATGTTTCCATACCATCTAATTCACATACACCGCATACTTAAAAGTGAAACCACAATAAATCTGCTTAGCATCAACTTAGTGAAACATCTTCATTAATAACACACCAACACTTCTTTGCTCATTAATCAAATGAATTAACAAATGGGTTAGTATTCCATTAAATGCCAAACATTGGAATGTACAATCTCATCTACAACAATGTTATTCTAAATAGTTTCCTTAAAACAAGGCAAGGCAATGGATATATGAGAATATTTCTTTTTCTAAATTATGAGAACACTCCAGCAACAAAAGATACAAGACTCCAATATCAAGAATTAGTGAGGCAATATAACATCAAAATGTTAGTCCAACAACAAAAACTTGGCCACTGACAAAGCCAAGTTGTAATTGGTTTTCCCTGGTGTGATGAGGAGTGTTTTTTCCACCATTTATTATGAATATTTTTTCAATAAGTAATGTGGATATTAAAATTGTAAAATATGGTTTACAGTGCATTATCCAAATAGACAAGGAACTGATTTGCCAATCTAAAATCCATATTCAAATCTCCCAATCCATTGTTCTAACATCTTGTATAAATATCATGTTTAGGTGGCCAATCCAAGTGATCAACATTAAAATGCCAGTTCTTGTTAAAGAGAAGAAGTCATGTCCTGAAAAAATCTTAATCAATTTCATTTGTATTTCACCTTCTCCATCTTCATAACACCAAACCCACTCCAAATTGTTGATTGACATTCCTAAAGGCTATAGCTATCAGAAAATGCACCACAAGAGTATGGATGAAATATTTGATTGAATGGACTAGTTGTAGGTGATGATACACAAATATAAGTTATTAACTTTGGTTTCCATATGGAATAGTCAATTATACCAACCCACCAATCAAAACGTTAACTGCACAATCGATGTAAGTGTTGTGGATATGTGGGTGCTATCAATAATGGTTGAGGGTAAACATATAACAACCAAAAAATGTCTTACAACTGCATATGTCCTAGGGAAAGGTTGCAAGAACTATTAATGTTCCATAGGATGCCCGCGGCCTCTTGGCCAACCAACACTTCTTCTGAATTCGCCCATTAGACTTTGCTAAAAAGCAATGCCACTGGTTTGAGGAGGACTATATTGTTGGATATGAGGGAATAATTAGAAACGAGCTAGAGGAATATAATGACTCTACAACCATAGCCATTGATCTCTTTTGATCAATGAAGGTATGGTCTAGGTTATTTAGTTGTTGCAATCCACCAAATATTGGATAGGAATTTGTTGAAGCATGAATTAAAACTTATATCAATCAAATGGCAATGGAATTGAGCCATGGACAAGCATAAGTTAAGGTCAAAGTATAATGTCCCCACATTTGGTTACTATGGGAGCTCATCATGTGTTGTTGGTTTTCCGTATACATCATTCAAACAATTAATTGAAATCAACTATTCAATTATAAGAACAACCACATTGCTTGAGTATTTAATTTAATGGGAGTCCTCATGGTAACTTATAGCTAAAACCGCCCAAAGGGGTTGGATCCAATGGTGGAAAGCAAGGAGTTTTTCACCGTTGGGCAAGGTTCAATTCTCATGAGGGCTTTACCTGGAGCCATAGGGACACCTTGAGGTAGTGGTCGAACGTATGGTTGCACCCAGAGATACTATAATAAATGGTATTGTGACCCGTGCACACATAAGTGGATCAAAGCCCACCCCCATGTCCTTCAACTTTATAGCCCAGCCAAAGGGGTTGGATCTCAATGGTGGAAAGGAGTTTTTTCACTTAGTTGGGTGGATTCAATTCGTGAGAGCTACCGGAGCCATGAGGGACACCTTGAGGTGGTAGTCCGAGGCGTGTGGTTGCACCAGGAGATACTATAATAAATGGTATCATGGCAGGTACATAAGTGGATCAAAGCCCACCCCATGTCCTCAGAGATACTATAATAAATGGTATCATGACCCGTGCACACATAAGTGGATCAAAGCCCACCCCCATGTCCTTCAACTTAAAGTCCCCGAGGTGTAGGACAGTCGGTGACGGAGTGTGCTGTTAAGACACTCCGTGTTGTTAAAGTCACCGGTCCGAAACCTGCAGGGACAAAAAATCCAACCATGTTAAGGGTTGGTGTGGCTCAGGCCGAGTGCGATCCCCGGGTGATTTTGATGGCTTAGATGCCCTTGAGTCACGGTTTCTCAAGCCACAGGTTAATCGCGTAGCCAACAGGTCCCGCACAAATTAACAAACAAAAAAAAACTTATAGCTAAAACCAACAACTGAATTACAACATGCCACAGTGAATTCACACAGCCATTAATTCACAATAAACACAACGGTTTTACCTTGGAAACCCAAATGGGAAAACTAGCTTCGAATGTTTTCTCAGTTCTCTTTTCAGTGATCTCTAGTTACAATGAAGATCATGGCTCTCTATGCCTCTTCTCCTCTCTTGGCCAACAAAAATCCCTTTGAGAGTGAAAGTATAGGAACAAATAGGGAGAGGTAAGGTAATTGAAACTATTAGTCAGTTCAATTAGGTGAACTTTGCTACATTAAATTATCAACCTAGGGATCGTAAACTAATGAAGTGCATGCAAAATATATGCAAGCTTTAGCTTCCAATTTATCCCTAAATGATTACTTATGCAAAAGGAAAATAGTTCATTTTTTTAACCGTAGAAACAAAGTCGTTGCTTCTCTACATAAAACAAAGCAATTGTCCATTGTTTAGTTGCAAAAACAAGGTTTTGTTCGGCTACAAAAAGAACAGATTATTTGCTAATGATGAAAAACATATTAAAAAAGACACAAGGATGATTCTAAGTTCATAGGATCATCAATCTACTAGATTGTTAATTACAATCTTGTAATCATCTAAATCAATGAGAGTTCCTACATCTGAAATAACAATCAATTATTCAAGTAATGTTTGTTGTGTTAGTTACCTTGTGTAAAAATAAATAATTGAACTTGCATAAGGGAAAAGACCATAAATGTAAATCACACAATTGATAAGTAAAACAATACCAATAGAAAGAAAATTAATCAATGCACTTCTCCTCAGGGGGGCCTCATGGCTTGGAGAGCACTGCTGAGAGAAAAATTATAATACTAAACTTATAGCACTAAAGCTTATAACTCATGACGTTGAACAACAACCATAACTTTGTTGTATTAATTCAGAATAACAATACGAGTTTACAACAATTCAATATCAACATATCCGTCCCTCATGAAGGTTTGATAACCAATATTTATACATTATACACAAGATTGCATAGATCCAATTCTTATAGATCTCTAACTGGCCACAACTATAATTATGGAAAAAATCATTTTAGAGTATCAACCATATCTCCGAGATATTTCATTTTTTTGAGAAAATTTCTCGAGTGTAGCCCCTAAATGGGCTTGTTCTTCACAAAACCCATGTCCCCGATTTTCGATATTCACCTTCATCTTCTTGCAATTAACGCTGCAAAACTTCCTCTCTATTTTGGCACAGGTTTGAAATTTAGATCTGAAATATTTGTGGTTGTATGAAATGAACTTTATCAACCCATGTATGGATAAATTCATGACATGCTGGATGAATTTATCTCATTCAATATTGTTTCCACCTCGTGTTGATTTTGTGTGGATCCAACTCCCATTCTTTTCCATTTGTTCATGTGATGACTGGAGCTCTAAATTGTCTCATGCACTGACCTGGAGAACCCTTGGCTTGAGTTGATAGGTGGATACGCTTCATGTGTTGATTTGACATCTTCTACAAGTCAGGATCCCAACCTGGAGTGTGTGACACCCTATGGAACAATGATTCTTCTGCATAATTAGTTTAGTGGCTACATAATTTTATTTGAGTTGCTACAAAACTAGATATTTTGTAGTGACTCATGAAAAGTAAAAACTAATTAAATCAAATTGTATAAGGAAGAATAGAAATGAGCGTAGAATGGAAAATTTACCTCTAATATACCTCAATACACAAATTTTGTAGTTGAGCGTGATATTTATGGCAAAAGGGGTAAAATAAGATATAAATTGGTTCATAGGTATAGGCTTTGGATGGAAGTTTAGGATATAAAAGTGGCAAAAATAGTATGTTTTGAGGTCTCAACATCTCCTCCAACAAGATTGAAAAATTGCTTACCCCTTTCCTACTAATCTCTTTTTGAAGCATCTATCAAAATGTTTAGCCTCGAGGATGATGCATGTACCTGACTTCTTGCCTAATTTAACTTTGTCCTTAATATTTTGATTCTGACTCTGCCTTGCCTGCTTTGGATATACCATTTTCTGGCCTTTCTTGGTAGAAATTTCTTTTAAGTTTCCAATTTTTTTTTATCCTTTTGTAAATGGACAATGTTGGCCTTTAAGACACATTTTTTGTTTTAATATGATTATCAAGGAGTGCCAACTCCTTGAGATCCTGTTTCAATTTTTTGATCTTTCCAACTCACCTTTCATTTAAATATGTGGATATTGGTTCAATTATTGGTTCCTTATCTACTTTAGTGGCTTCATGTATTTCATAATCAATAATAAATTGATTAAATCCTCCACTTTACATTCTTCTTCTTCTTTGTTGTCTTAAGCTTTGGCTTCTCAATTTTATTTTGTTTTTTGGCTTTTGTGTTCCTTTCTGGTTCTGCAACCTTCTCAGCTTCTGTATTCTTTTCTTCTTCTTCATTTTCCAATTCCTCTTCTTTCGGCTCTATAATTTCTAATTTAGGAACTTTAGGTTCTGTGTAACACCTTGTTTCCCCCAGTCTGTAAAAATAACTATACTGGCCAAGTATTGTGGCAAACTCAGAAATGTGAATGTGTGATGTAAATGGACCTTATGAAAAAGGTCGATGAATGTAAATAATATTATGAATATATATATTGCAGGATTGTTGAGAGGGGGATGTGCTGAAAAAGAGACCACGATGGCTGAAGAAAGGTGGTGGAAGGCACCTGGAATGGTGGCGTTAACTTCCACCGAAACCAATACCGTATTTGGACTTCACTAGCCCGGAGAACCAAGAGTGGCTCGCTGGCCCCAAATTAAATCACTTGCCAGGTTGGTAAGTAAATGGCTCCTCATGAGTGATGAGGGATGGGGGTGAACCGCCCATCCGTAGAGTCCTTTGACCTGACCACTGCGAGGAAGATCGTTCCACACACAACCTCGTCGAAAAGAGAAAAGGCAGGAAGAGTGTGCGATCAAGGGGAAGACGTGAGGGAAAGAGGAAGAGAGATCGAAAGAACTCTGGAAAAACTACAGAGTGAGTGATAGCAGAGAAGAAGGAGAGTAACCTTCATTCTCGGTCACTGGCGAACAAAGACTCAATCTCGCAGCATCGTGGTCTCAACTTGGGGGTGGCTAGTGGTAAATCCATTCAGAATCGCTGAGCCTACGGTTGGGTGGAAACAAGCACCCCTCTTAGTAGTTGCAAACACACCTGGTGTTATTTCTAATAAGTGTTTTATATCTTGCATCTTGAAATGTATATTCTGACATTTATGCTCATAGTCTGTGCAATCATGAATTTTTTCAGTATAAGACTGTATGTGTGGTGTTTTGACCAGAAATGGTGGTTGCATGCTTATAATGGAAAGACTACGTATGGCTTATGTTTATAAATAGCTATATGTATGTATACTAATCTAATTCAGACTTCAAGTCTGTTCTCGAGAAATCTATACCCTTATCCGTCTCAGGTAATACCCTAGATAGATCTCCCCATAGAGACACCCTTCTTGGAAAGTTTACCAAGAACCTGAAAAAGGATTTGATGGCACAATTCTTAGTAATCCTGCACGAGGAGGGATGGTCCTCTTAAAACCCCAAAACCCCGAATTGCGAAATCCCAAAATGGTAGCGTGTGGATAAGTATCGATTGACGGATGAGATCCTGTCGGAAGATTTGAGGTCAGTCGCGACTGTTAGATTGGAGGAAGAAACGAGGGAATTAATGCCTCAACCCCTTTCCTTTTATCTTCGTAAGTAGCGAAGAAATCGAGACCGTAGATCCCCAGGGTTCGTGGGAGTATCTGGACCGTCCATTTATAGGACACGTGGCTGTCGGTAAGCGTTTTGACGTTTCAGTACCCGGGAAGACAAAGGGAAGAACCCTGATCATCGTGAGTCGCGAAACCCAGAAATAGTTTAAGGAGTGGATGAGATAGGATATTTCGGCATTTGGGTACCTAGGATACCTAAGTGCGAGTCCCTTTATACTTGCAAGTACCGAATCCCTGGTCCAAGAAATTTCGATGGGAGAAACCCTGAAATAGATGCGTAGGTTTAGGAGTCGATATTTCGGAGTTTCAGCTCCAAGAAGGTCTAGGCACGAGATCTCATGTTTGCGCACATTGTGAAACTCCAATTTGTGAAATCCCGAAATGATAATAGGACATAGTAGCTATGAGTTTTCGGTGTTCCGGCTCCCGGGAAAACCTAGGAGTGAGACTTCTTGTCATTACCCATCATGAAATCCTGAAGTATGAGATCCGGAAAAGGTCTAGCGTGGGTAAGCCCTGGTGTTTCAGTGTTTTGGCAACCGGGAAACCCAAGGGCCAGTCTTCTTGTACACGTCAGTCTCTAAATCCCGATGGGTGAAGTCCCGAAAGAACAATACGCGGATAGGTTACGAGACTTCGACACTTCGAAAATCGAAATGCTCAAGGGTGTATTCCCTTGTACTCGCATCTCCCGAACTCCCGACTTGCGAAGTCCCGAAATGGCTTAACACAGACGGTATTTGGTGTGTCGGCACCCAAGATACCTAACGGTAAGTTTGGTTATGCTCACCAGTCTCGAAAACCTGTCTTGACGGGCGAAACTGACCATCCGTCAATTGAGAGAGTTGAACCGGTCCGGGGTTGTCTAAATAACCCAAGCCGTTTGGAATGGACCACCCTGACGAGTTTAACGGCTCCGTTGGCTGCCCTAAGGTCTTTTAAGAAAACCAAAGAGAAAACTAATCTAAACTAAACTAACTAAAATAAATAAAACAAACTAAAACTAAATAAAACTAATAAAACAAACTAAAATTAACTAAAACTAATAAAAACAAACAAACTAAAAATAAAAGAAACTAACACACTAATCTAATTAAAACAAACTACTAAATTGAACTAAAACTAAATATAACTAATCTAACTATTATATACAATCTGCTAATTACTATTATAATAACTCAAATCAACTATCTAATTACCAGCTGCAATATTACTTATTCACAAATGTACATTATAAACAATCTAATATATTTACTGAAATTAAACAATCTAATATATTTACTGAAATTAAACAATCTAATATAAATCTAATTAAGCTTATATCTGAATTAAACTACTTAATTAAAACAGTAAAGAAAAGATTAACTGACCTGGAAACGCTCCAAGTCTGCCCTGTGTGTGATGACTTCTAAGCTGGTCAGAGGAGGGAAACTCGCACCGGTTAGTCCATAATCTTTTCGTAAACGATTGGCTGTGCTGCTCCTTGAAGTGTTTACAGGACAAACAAGACATAAAACATCATAACAATCTTATGATTATAAATCTCTACAATGAGGGAAACCTGTTATGCAAAAAACTTATATTAAATAATTCAATTCATGAAGAAGATAAACCTGTCATTCACAAACTGAATTCACAATTGTTATGTCTTTTATATATTTGGAAGAGACAAGATAATGGATTACAGTGATCAAAATTATATCATTTGCACATGATTTAGATATCTAAAGTAGTCATAAACCATAAACAAATTGATATACACAACATGAAACAAAATCTTGATATAATGAGAAGCTAAAGTTGTGACAAAACACCAAATTCTGCTTCAGTCTGTATTAAAACTCCATATCCTTGTTCTCCCACGAATGAGGATGATGATTATTACAAAAATCATAAGTATATATAAGTCTCTTCACAAGGTAAAACTTCCTTGTGGATAATATCAAATTGTTTTACATAATCTAGGAAATATCCCAAAATCACCTAAACTAAGAAAATAAAATGCAAGTGAAATCTTTGAAACATCCCCTAACTGCTCATCAATTCAATTGTAATTTCGAATTTACCTGCAATAGAACACAAGTATCAAATTAGAAAGATATTTCAGTAACAAAACACTAAAAAATTGATCCTACAGACTTAGCTACAGAATCATCTGATTCTGTAGCTAGTCTAAAATAGCATACAGGACCAGATAGAAATCAAACGAAATCTTTTAAAACAATCCAATTTAATTTCCTTTTAACAAACATTAAAAAATGAATCACTATGATTCAAATGAATTTATCATTCAAATTAACAAAATCGAAAAGGATGCAATCAAAACAGGATAATAATGCTCTGTTTTAGTTGCTATAAAATCGGGTCAGATAGTAACCAAACTGTTTCATATCCAAACGAACTCAAGCAGTGAATCATATCGCATAAGATACGATTGTAATCATAATCAATACAATCATAATCGAACACGATCATAATCGATTTGTTTCTGCTGTATAAGATTCATATTATTTTAATCAAATGCCAATATGGAAAGGCTGTTATGATTACAGTAAAAAATGAAACATACATAACAACATCCACCAAAATTTGCCATAGATCACGATCGTTGAGCGTTTACACAGTCAACAGACACAATCACATAGTGATCGTAATCATCAACAGCGATGATAACCGTAAACTGGGCAACAATCAAATCGAATTGTGACAAATCGCAATACAAATTTAAACAAGATATTTGTTGTAATATGAATCGGACTGATAACACGGTCAAACGATGTGAATCGAACAGTTGCAATTTGGTTATGCATTAACAGAATGATATTCGAATTGGTCAAATCAGACACGGAATATAACGTTATAACAATTATGCCAACCATATCGTATAGAATATAACCAATTCAAATCAAACCATTGATTGCGTTTGAAATTGAAATACCAGAAACATCCTGTGTTTAGAAAAATATTAACAACTTCAATAATCGACAGAGCATTCAATTGAAGCTAAATTAAAACAATCAAATCTATCCCATGATCAATTGAATCAAAGCCAAATCCAATCGAAACTTAAAATAATAACAAAATTCGATTTATCAAAACAAAATTAAAAACAAATCCACGCTGTAAACATAGCTTATGAGTTTGTCATATAAACAGGGGATAATCATACCAGTGAGGCTGTTAGAGCTACGCCAGTTTTGAATTGACGACCGTTGTAGCCGACTCCACGTTCTTAAACAAAATCGAACCTATTGTTCGCTGCTTCTTATCAGTGGATGGCATCTTTGCCTTTTGACTGGTGAGCTTTGCAACTTGATCCTCCAGAGCATGAATTATGGACTGTAGCATTGGCACATCAAGGTAATACCTTTCTAACCATGAGCCACACTGATCACATGGTGGAGCAGTTGGTTCAGCTAGAGCAGGAGGGGGTTTTTACGAGTCACCAGGGGTTTCACAAGGCATTTTTATGCCTGGGTAATTAGGATCATTTTGCAAACAAGGTGGTAGGTTTTTGACAAAATCATATGAGGGTTTGTCACACAGACCTTCAGAATAGGGATACTCACTTGCCAGGTAATGTTCAATCTTCGAGTCAGAATCTTCACTCACCATAATAGGGTCAGGGTTGACAGGAATTTTCAGTTTGTTTCTTGCCATGCGAGAGATTAACCGGGCGTTCTTTTTTCCTTTAGAATTCACAGTAGGTTTGGCCTTAGGCCTTTTAGCCACGGGTTTAACAATTTCCACATCTGTGGTCACAGAATTGGGTAGGTCAATAGGTGAGTCGGGTAGGGGTTTAGGTAACAAAGCATTGTAAGGCACAGAGGGTACTGTCTTGCTCTCGCTCACCACAGGTTTGTCAACCTGAGGTGGGATTGAGTCCTCAAAATTATTGCAAATAAGAAAATCTTTCCAACAGTCTCGGCGTAACCCCAAATGACAAACCACAAACATTTTAATTAACCCAAAATGAAATAGGTTGTTATCGGCCTGGTTCCGTTTGCATCTTTTAGACATTTTAAACAGACTCCTATGCAAGTAGTAAGGCATATTAAGCTCATAGCCCATGAAAACCATAAGTAGCCGAAGGTGGTACAAGAAAACGAAACCATACCTGCCTTCGCAGGTGATAAATTGTTTAGTTATCATCAACAAGTCGTGCCATCGTTGCTTTAGCATATTTGCGGGCAAACCTTTGTCACAGGAGCTCACTCTTCGTGACTGGAAGAGAAATGTCCACGGGACATCTTCCACTTTGCAATTCTTTGACCATATCTGTCCGTCAGCAGGCAGAACGGTAGCTAAACTGAGAAATTGCTCATCAATTTCCAATTGCACATCTCCAACCTTGGCTCGACAACCATCAAAGGTTAATGCAAATTGCCGAGCCACGCTAGGGTTATAGCCATCAAACTTTCGTATGAACGGGAGCCATCCGAATTCCTCAAGGTCACTGCAAGCACCGTCGAACATCAACAATGCCTGGCTACCATTGGGTTCAGTCCTTACGACCGGAGCCATGGAGCGGGCGCATGGTAGGGTTCATATTAAACACACAGTGGCAAAATCATTTGGGCTAACAGCTGAGAATGATGAAAGGGGAGCAAATTAATGTACGCGTGCGAGGGTGGTGGGATTATCCACCGCCATGCAGTATAGTAATGGCTAAGTACAACCCCTGTTCAATCAATCATAACCAAAATCAAACTATTCGGCCAACTCAATTTTTAAACGGTGGATAACATACCAATGCACCAATCTATTATTTGAAATCATGAGCGTTCAATATAAAATCAAACCCAAAGTTAAATATGCGCCGAGTAATAATTCAAACCATTAAATCAAAACCCAAATGTTTAACCAATGCGCCATTGCATAACTTCAAACTATTGCCATTCAATATGAAATCAAACTATTGCCATTCAACATGAAATCAGACTCATATGTTATTCATGCACTTGTTGTATAATATGTGTTCAAAGTTTGTAAAACATTGTGACAGGATATTTTATAAAATCGATAAGCCAAGAGCTTATAATAGTAAGGATCATGTCATATAAAAACCAAAATCAACCATGAACCCCATAGAATCAAATATAACCCATAGGTTTACCTGCTCAATGCCTTATCAATCAAATAAAGATCAAGTTGCACAATCAAAGTAAGAGTAGGCAAATGGACATAGTTTGAAAAATCATTCCAGCTACTTAATAATAAACCAAAGGTAAGTACCAATCAGAATATCGATGAGAAGATCATGACAATTCAAATAACGATGGAGGAGTTTTCACGCTTTCAGTCGTGAAAAATAAATTGAAACCAATTTGCAAATGTCGCATGAAATGAAAATATCGTCTATCTGCAAAAAGCGACGAAAATTTGAAGTTCAGAAGTCATAGGTGTAGGCAGCTTTCGGGGCAATTGAAGAAATTGAATTGGCTGCCAACAACCTGGTCTGCGAATTCCCGGAATGGACCGAGCGACACATATATACAACTATACGTATGTTAAGGTTTCAGAGTTTTGGCTCCCGGGAAACCTAAGTGCGAGACCTCCTGTCGTCGCATATTCTGAATTCCCAATGGTGGAAATATCGAAACAAGGAAGTATGTTTAGAGTTAGTAATTTGGAGTTCGGCTCCCGGAAGACCCCGATGTGAGACCTTCTATCATCGCATCCCCCGAACTCCCAACTTGCGAAATCCTGATAGGCGAAGTCCTGAAATGGATTCACACACATGGTTTTGGTGTTTCGGATTTTCAGTGCCCGAGACTCTCAAGGGTTAGTTTTCCTTGTAATTCGCTAGCTGCAAAATTCTGATGGATGAAACCCCGAAATGAACAAGGGAATACCTGTATTGTGATTTCCCGTATCGCGAAAGTCGATGAGTACCCTCTGATAAGGCCTGTGGCCATAACCACCGATCAGATGAGTGCGGATAAGGGATGACAAGATCTGTATTAGGTCCCATAGGGACTCGGGGAAATTCTATTGCTCGGAGAAAAGAAGAAAAGGCCGAAATTTTTTAAATTCCGTAGTGGGTGTGTTACAAATTGGTATCAGAGCATGGTTACAACACTTGGCCTGCTTGGTCTCATGAACGAGTTGTGCAGGAGCTCCGATCGAAACACTCCAAAAAGGAGTAACCCTCTATCTTAACCCTCTTAATTAAAAAAAGAAGAAGTCAAAGTTTGAAATGAAAACCCGATTTTGTATGCATGAGAAAGAAAAATGAATTTATGCGCGGGTTATGAATGTATCTAAAATATTGACTAACAACCAGCATTTGTCTTTTGCACCCAAGTGGACGATCAGCCGCGGGAAATTACAGACACATAGAATGGTGACTCACCATGAAGTGGGGGACGACTCCCACAATAGAGATGAAGAGTCTGATGAAGGGAGGGCGGTAGGGACCCCTCCAGATCTAGTTGAAACTATGAGGAGCCTCATGGTCGAATTACAAAGCTGGAAGGATGACAATGAAAGGATGATGAAAGAACAAGAAAAACAAACAGAAATTAACGCAGTTTTACTGCAGAGTTTATCCGATCTACAAAGACAAATGCAGCATGAACCTGAAACTCGGAAACAGGGTCATATCAGTGGCCACACTGAGAGGAGCACCTCAAAAAATGTCCACCCCAGAGGTAAAGGACAAGCGGCGGATGATTCCTCTGAGAAGGAAGCAGGCGATTCGGAGGGCTCTTCTAGCAACAAAACCAGTTCCTATTCCCGAAGGAAACAAAAGAAGCAAAAGCCTTCCAAAGGTCGTAAATTCGAAGAATTCAGAAAATCCAAACCACCCTCCTTCGACGGTGAAATAAAGAAGGGAGAAGAAGTAGAGGCCTGGTTGCTTGGACTAAAGTAATATTTTAGAGTCCTTGACTTTTCAGAAAATTTGAAGGCCCGAGTGGCCACCTTCAACTTGAACGGAAAGGCTTCAATTTGGTGGGAAGATATTAAGAATGTGAAAGGGGTTCGCGAAGAGGACCTGTCCTGGAAGCAATTTGAGAAATACTTCCAGAAGAAGTATTTGTTGGAAAAATATTTCGACGAGAAGACCAAAGAGTTTTATGAACTCAAACTAGGACAACTCACTATAGAAGAATATGTCAACAAATTCCTCAATTTGTTGAGGTATGTACCTTATATAAAAGTGGAAAAAG
>SNQJ01S0000326.1:135749-170614 GCA_010110895.2 Picea sitchensis | reverse complement strand
GAAGGGAGAAGAAGTAGAGGCCTGGTTGCTTGGACTAAAGTAATATTTTAGAGTCCATGACTTTTCAGAAAATTTGAAGGCCCGAGTGGCCACCTTCAACTTGAACGGAAAGGCTTCAATTTGGTGGGAAGATATTAAGAATGTGAAAGGGGTTCGCGAAGAGGACCTGTCCTGGAAGCAATTTGAGAAATACTTCCGGAAGAAGTATTTGTTGGAAAAATATTTCGACGAGAAGACCAAAGAGTTTTATGAACTCAAACTGGGACAACTCACTATAGAAGAATATGTCAACAAATTCCTCAATTTGTTGAGGTATGTACCTTATATAAAAGTGGAAAAAGGAAAAGGTGCAATGCTTCATCAGTGGACTACCTAAGGACTATCGGAATAGAATTGAATTTGATGAGCCAAAGAATCTAGAAGGCACTATTCGAAAGGAAACCTATTGTCATGAACAGTTTGGGCATTGATTAGAACCTCGCGAAGGATGGAAACAAAAGAATAGTTCAAGATTTCAGAAAAAGGGGATTAAATTCCCAGGATTTAAGAACTATAAGAAGAATCCAAGAATGAGCTTCCCAGCCTGGAGTGTGCACCAACAGAATTTTCCCTCCTTGAGTGGAAATAAAACTTCTGGACCCATATCCGTGAAGACTGATAACCCAAAGAGAGAATTTTTGAAATGTTGGGGTTGCGGGGAAGAACATCTATTGAGAGACTGTCCACACCGACAACAAAATAGTCAGAGGATTTATAAAATCCAGGAAGCTACCACCGTCAATGATGTGGCCATGAGTGTGTCGCAAATTTATGCAGCCTTGGATAATAACCAGGCTAACCACCAAGCTTCAGTGGTGGAAATAGAAGGTATGATTTCCAACCATCTAGTGTTTGTTTTGATTGACCCTGGTTCAAATTTGAGTTATATAGCCCCTAAATCTATTGATAAGTGTAAACTACAACCACAAAAACATACCAATCCATGGTTGGTACAGTTAGCCACTGGCACCAAAAGAAGGGTAGTAGAGGTTATACCAACCTACCAATTGATGTTGGGTGAATTTCCCACCCAAGTAACCCTTAACATATTACCCTTGGGAACGTATGATCTATTGATTGGTATGGAATGGCTAGCAGCCCATAAAGCCAGATTGGACTGTTACCATAAAACCTTAGAATGTGTAAGTAAAGAAGGGAAAAGGATAACCCTTCAAGGGATCCGAAAACCTGTCTCCGTGAGACAAATATCAACTCTGCAAATGAGAAAGTGTTGCCGAAAAGGATGTCCCCTATATGCAATTCAGGTGTTGAATGTTGGGTATGTGTTATATTCTTTGCACGAGTAGTAGTGTCTGAGCATCTGCGTCGGGCGCGCAGGGGGGTTAGAGGGGGGGTGCAGCGCCCCCGAATTTTTTTTTCGCACCAGGACGACATATTTCCGGGACCACATGATATTTAGATGGTTTTTCGGCACATGGTATTTTGCCGATGGTTTTCTATTTCCGGTTAAGGAATTAGGGTTTTGGACTAATCCAGGTGATTGGGTTAGGGTTTTGGATACTGCTGGCTCCTATATGTATATTGTATTGTAAACAATGTAACACAATGTATGAATATAATATATGCTGGTTTTTCTCGGTTTGGGTTTCCAGGTGAAAAATCTCTGTGTAATGTTTGTATTTGCCATTGTATCTTTTCTGTTCTTTTCTGAATATCAGTTTGCAGTAGATATTGTACAAGGTTATAATTTACATTGAAAACTATTGAATATGACAAACCAAGCCCTGACGATCACCCTATCCTGAGAGAATACAAAGATGTGTTTCCGAAAGAGGTATCGGGTCTACCTCCGAGAAGGGACATAGACTTCTTGATAGAACTTGCACCGAGAGCGGTGCCAGTGTCTAGGACACCCTACCGGATGAGCACACCCAAGTTAGTTGAACTCAAGTTGCAATTAAAAGAAATGATGGATAAGGGCTATATTCGACCCAACGTGTCTCCATGGGGAGCACCAGTCCTGTTTGTGAAAAAGAAGGACGATACCCTTAGACTGTGTATAGATTATAGGCAACTTAATAAGGTAACCATAAAGAACAAGTACCCCTTGCCTAGGATCGATGACCTGTTCGATCAATTGGGGGGTGCGTCTATTTTCTCAAAGATTGACTTGAGGTCGGGATACCATCAAGTCCAAATTAAGGGTGAAGACATCCATAAAACTGCCTTCCGAACACGGTATGGTCACTATGATTTTGTGGTAGTTCCATTTGGGTTAACCAATGCCCCTGCCACTTTTATGTGCTTGATGAACAATGTACTCAAAAAATTCCTAGACAAATGTGTACTAGTTTTTATTGACGATATATTAATTTACTACAAGAATAGAGAAGAGCATGAAGAGCATCTTAGGCTTGTGTTGCAAGTACTAAGAGAACATCAGCTCTATGCCAAATTTAGCAAATGTGAATTCTTCCAGAAGCAAATACATTACTTAGGCCATGTTCTATCTGAAGAAGGAGTAGCAGTAGACCTTGATAAAATCAGGTCTATCATGGAATGGCCTACCCCAAAGGACGTTTCAGATATCAGATCCTTTATGGGATTAGCAGGATACAATAGGAGATTTATAAAAGGATTCTCCAATATTGGTTGTCCAATCACTGCCCTCCAGAAGAAGGGGACACAATTCTTGTGGACACAGAAATGTGAAGAAAGATTTCAAACCCTGAAATGTCCACTGACCCATGCACCCGTGCTGAAGATCGCCGATCTCGAAGCTGACTTCCTCGTGTACACAGATGCCTATAAGGAAGGGCTCAGAGGAGTCCTTATGTAGGGAGGAAGTGTGGTTTTCTATGAATCTCGAAAATTGAATGAGCACGAAGTCAACTATGTGACCCATTATCTAGATCCGACTGCCATAGTGCACGCCTTGAAAATGTGGAGGCATTACCTCCTGGGAATAAATTTTTTACTTATGACAGACCACTGTGGATTGTGATATCTATTTGACCAACCAAATCTCAATGCCAGACAAGCTAGGTGGATGGCCCTCCTCAGCGAGTTTGATTTTGAAATCAAACATATTAAAGGAAAATAAAATTGGGTGGCCGATGCCCTTAGCCGAAGTATGAAAACAATTCACCTGGTCGCGGTGAGTACCTGCGAGACAGATGTCAAAGAAAGAGTTATAAATGCACAAGGAACATATCCATTCTTCGAGATCGTGACCACGTACCTGCAGCAAGAACCCACAGGGATAAAGTATGGAGACTACCATATGATGGAAGAAGGTCTGCTCACTTACCGAAGCAGATTGTACNGTTATAAATGCACAAGGAACATATCCATTCTTCGAGATCGTGACCATGTACCTGCAACAAGAACCCACAGGGATAAAGTATGG
This sequence comes from Picea sitchensis, assembly GCA_010110895.2. Lineage (NCBI taxonomy): Eukaryota > Viridiplantae > Streptophyta > Pinopsida > Pinales > Pinaceae > Picea > Picea sitchensis. The sequence continues at coordinate 167,205 of SNQJ01S0000326.1, read as the reverse complement.
AGACTACCATATGATGGAAGAAGGTCTGCTCACTTACCGAAGCAGATTGTACATTCCAGATTGTGATGACTTGAAGAGGTTCATATTGGATGAACTACATAAAAGACCCTATATTGGTCATCCAATATAGCAGAAGATGATCACGGCCACTAGGAAACAATTCTATTAGCCTGGGTTGAAGAAAGACATAGCCGAGTACCTAGCCAAATGCATAGAATTCCAACAAGTAAAAGCAGAACACTGACACCTAGCGGGATTATTACAACCTCTACCAATCCCATAATGGAAATGAGAAACCATCTCCATGGACTTCATCACCAGATTACCAACCTCGACCAAACATAATGACGCCATCATGGTAGTAGTGGATAAATTGAGTAAGTCTGCTCATTTCATCCCCGTCAAATTGACTTGCAAGGCAATATATATCTCCCAGGTATTCATGAAGGAGATATTCACACTACATGGCATGCCAAAAGAGATCATGTCTGACAAAGACACGAAGTTCACTTCCAACTTTTGGAAATCACTGATGGTGGGTTTAGAGACCAAATTGTTGTTTAGCACCGCCTATCACCCTCAAACCGACGGACAAACAGAAAGAGTGAACCAAATACTTGAAGACATGCTAAGAATGCATGTAATGCATCAACCCAAGAAGTGGGAAGACTACCTACCACTGGTATAATTCACCTACAACAACGACTACCAATAATCCTTAAAGATGAGTCCCTTCGAAGTCCTCTATGGTAGGTCGTGTAACACTCTAGTCAGCTGGAGTAATCCCGTAAACATGATTTCTTTTGGACCTGACATGTTGAAAGAAATGGAACAACAAGTGACTCAGATAAAACAAAACCTGAAGGTCGCTTAGAACCGACAGAAAAGTTATGCCGACCAAAAGAGAACTCCAAGAGAGTTCAAAACGGGAGATCATGTATATCTCAGAGTTAGGCCCAGGAAAAGTTCCCTGAAAATGGGAGCTTGTTCAAAGTTAGCACCTCGATATTGTGGACCCTTTGAAGTTCTAGATAGAGTGAGACCTGTAGCCTATAGGCTATCACTTCCTCCCACAGTAAAAGCACATAATGTTTTCCATGTTTCATTATTGAATAAATATGTACATGGCACTAACCATATAATTGACTGGTCTGTGATCCAGGTGGAACCGAAGGGATAATTTCTACCAGAACCTCAATGTATACTGGATAGAAAGGAAACCCCACTCCGGAACCGAACCATTGCACAGGTCAAGGTGCAGTGGAAACATTTTGGCCCAGATGAGGCTACATGGGAAATGGAGGATGCCATGAAACGAGCATATCCGATTTTGTTTACATATGTACATGCATGTCAAGTTGATAGATAGAACATCGAGGACGATGTTCCTTTAAGAGGGAGGGAATTGTAACACCCTGTTTCCCCCAGTCTGTAAAAATAACCATACTGGCCAAGTATTGTGGCAAACTCAGAAATGTGAATGTGTGATGTGAATGGACCTTGTGAAAAAGGTCGATGAATGTAAATAATATTATGAATATATATATATTGCAGGAATGTTGAGAAGGGGATGTGCTAAAAAAGAGACCACGATGGCTGAAGAAAGGTGGTGGAAGGCACCTGGAATAGTGGCATTAACTTCCACTGAAACCAATACCGTATTTGGACTTCACTGGCCCTGAGAACCAAGAGCGACTCGCTGGCCCCAAATTTAAATCACTCACCAGGTTGGTAGGTAAATGGCTCCTCATGAGTGATGAGGGATGGGGGTGAACCACCCATCTATAGAGTCCTCAGACCTGACCACCGCGAGGAAGATCGTGCCACACGCAACCTCGCCGAAAAGAGAAAAGGAAAGAAGAGTGTGTGATCAAGGGGCAGACGCGAGGGAAAGAGGAAGAGAGATCGAAAGAACTCTGGAAAAACTACAGAGTGAGTGATAGCATAGAAGAAGGAGAGTAACCTTCGTTCTCGGTCACTAACGAACAGATACTCAGTCTCGCAGCATCGTGGTCTCAGCTCGGGGGTGGCTAGTGGTAAATCCATTCGGAATCGCTGAGCCTACGGTTGGGTGGAAACGAGAACCCCTCTCAGTAGTTGCAAACACACCTGGTGTTATTTCTGATAAGTGTTTTATATCGTGCATCTTGAAATGTATATTCTAACATTTATGCTCATATTCTGTGCAATTATGAATGGTTTCAGTATAATACTGTCTATGTGGTGTTTTGACCAGAAATGGTGGTTGCATGCTTATAATGGAAAGACTACGTATAGCTTATGTTTATAAATAGATATATGTATGTATACCGATCTAATTCAGACTTCAAGTCTGTTCTTGGGAAATCTATACCCTTATCCGTCTCAGGTAATACCCTGGATAGATCTCCCCATAGAGACACCCTTCTTGGAAAGCTTACCAAGAACCTGAAAAAGGATTTGATGGCGCAAGTCTCAGTAATCCTGCATGAGGAGGGATAGTCCTCTTAAAACCCCAAAACCCCGAATTGTGAAATCCCGAAATGGCAGTGTGTGGATAAGTATCAATTGATGGACGAGATCCTGTCTGAAGATCTGAGGTCAGTCACGACCGTTAGATTGGAGGAAGAAACGAGGGTGTTAATGCCTCAACCCCTTTCCTTTTATCTTCGTAAGTAGCGAAGAAATCAGGACCGTAGATCCCTAGGGTTCGTGGGAGTATCTGGACCATCCATTTATAGGACACGTGGCTTCCGGTAAGTATTTCGGCGTTTCGATACCCGAGAAGACAAAGGGGAAGAACCCTGATCATCATGAGTCGCGAAACCCTGATAATCGAAACCCCGAAATAGTTTAAGGAGTGGATGAGATAGGATAGTTCAACATTTCGGTACCGAGGATAACTAAGTGCGAGTCCCTTTATACTCGCAAGTCCTGAATCTCCGGCCCGCGAAATTCTGATGGGAGAAACCCTGAAATAGATGCGTAGGTTTAGGAGTCGGTATTTCGGAGTTTCGTCTCTCGGAAGGTCTAGGCACGAGATCTCCTATCTGCGCACATCGCGAAACTCTGATTCGCGAAATCCCAAAATGATAATAGGATGGAGTAGCTATGAGTTTTCGGTGTTCTGGCTCCCGGGAAAACCTAGGAGTGAGACTTCTTGTCATTACCCATCGCGAAATCCCGAAGTATGAGATCCGAAAAAGGTCTAGCGTGGGTAAGATCTAGTGTTTCAGTGTTTTGGAAACTGGGAAACCCAAGGGTCAGTCTTCTTGTACACGTCAGTCCTGAAATCTCGATGGGTTAAGTCCCGAAAGAACAATACGCAGATAGGTTATGAGACTTCGACACTTCGGAAATCGAAATGCTCAAGGGCGTATTCCCTTGTACTCGCATCTCCCGAACTCCCGACTTGCGAAGTCCCAAAATGGCTTAACATGGACGGTATTTGGTGTGTTGGTGTTTCGGCACCCGGGATACCTGACGGTAAGTTTGCTTATGCTCACCAGTCTCGAAAACCCAGTCTGTGAATTCCCGGAATGGACTAAGTGACACATATATACAACTATATGTATGTTAAGGTTTCATAGTTTCGGCTCCTGAGAAACCTAAGTGCGAGACCTCCTGTCGTCGCATATCCCGAATTCCCAATGGCGAAAATCCTGAAACAGGGAAATATGTTTAGAGTTAGTAATTCGGAGTTCGGCTCCCAGAAGACCTCGATGTGAGACCTTCTGTCATCGCATCCCCCGAACTCCCGACTTGCGAAATCTCGATAGGCGAAGTCCCGAAATGGATTTGCACACATGGTTTTGGTGTTTCGGATTTCCGGTGCCCGGGACTCTCAAGGGTCAATTTTCCTCGTAATTCGCTAGCCGCGAAATTTCGATGGATGAAACCCTGAAATGAACAAGGGAATACCTGTATCACGATTTCCCGTATCGCGAAAATCGATGAGTACCCTCCGATAAGGCCTGTGGCCATAATCGTCGATCAGATGAGTGAGGATAAGGGATGACAGGATCTGTATCATGTCCCGTAGGGACTCGGGGAAATTCTATTCCTCAGAGAAAAGAAGAAAATGTCGAAAATTTTTAAATTCCGTAGTGGGTGTGTTACATTCTGTTTTGAAGCTTTTCAACTTGGAAATCCACAACTTTGTACAAGAAACTTAGTTTTTAACTCTTTTACATTTCAATCCCCTGACTTCTTGTTGTATTGGAGCCTTAATAAAATGATTTCATATCAGGAATTGCTCCCAATTATCATTATGTTTTTGAAGTATGGATTCAACCAATTAACCCATAACAAAAAAAACTCCCTTCTAAACTCTCAGAGTTACATTGTATATATAAGGGCATTTTCTTCAAATTGTTCAATAGATAGAAATACATATCTAATTCGTGCCCCTTAACAAAATTCATAAGAAATCCGAGATGATAATAGAACACAAGCATGTACCTGCCTTCACTTCATAGGTTACATATTTTTGAAGGATGAATAAAATATCATGCCATTTCTTCTTGAATGCGGAAGTGGGCATACCTTTTTTTTTAGCTAGTTGCTTGAGTTGGTTCTTTGAAGAAGTCTTTCTAGATTTCTCCTTTGATCCTTTTATTCTTTAACCACTTTTTGTGACCCTGAGGTCACCCTGTAGCTTATGAAATGAATGCTTCTAATAATTGCAACTTGATATCACCAATTCGATCCTTTGTGCCATCAAAATATTTCGCAAAATCCTTGGTCACCTTCTTATCGTGCCCCTGAAATATATGTAAGAAAGGAATCCATCCAAATCTTTGAAATCACCTCATGAATTTTGGATAATACTCCATAATTTCAATCCCAATGGGCTCATACCTTACCACAGGTTGCATGCTTGAAATTTGCAGAGTTAGCAAGAATTCCGAGTAGAACTTGTAACGCCCCCAGCCATCAACCCCACGGTCGGGCCAATGCTACTACGCGAAAAAACACTTCTAGAACGCATTATGCATTCTAATGAACTTAAAACCTTAATTACAGTTAAACACATAATTATTGCTAGCATTTCAGAGTTAATGGAAATAACAATAATTCATATGCACAACAAAATATGTGATAACATTGCAAGAATCACAGGTATGCAATTTAATTAATTACAAAATTACAAAACATAGTTACACTTATCTTTGAAATTGTCATGCACCACCAACTGCGTGTAGACCTTCCATGAACCTCCTAGCCTTAGACCATGCTACTCATCACTCTCAGCAGTAAGTCACCCCCGAGCTGGGACTAAGATCCACCGGGTAAGGAATCCTAGGCTAGGTAAGGTTTACAGGAAGAATACATGTAAAAGAAGGAGGATTCTCTCCCAGGAACCACTTATGCCCACTACCCACAGACTCTCCTTCCCCACATGCCTGTCCCACCCCAGGTGTATACACCTTCTCTGTCACCTAGACAGTCCTTTGGCTGCTAACCTCCCTTGCCTTGGGCTTCAGCGACAGACCGGACCGGAAATCTCTGAGCTCTGTGGCAGCTACAAGGTTCCTTTTAGGAGCTCTCTCCTTCCTCCACGCACTCTCTCACATGGAGAGAGTCTCTCACAAGCTTGGTAAAACCTGCCTCTTCAACAACAATCACCTCCCTCACCTGGAGAGAGAATACACATAGGCCATACAACCAATTTCCTTAATCTCGTTCATGTACAAAGTAGAAAAACAACAAGGCTCAACAACGAACATACAACAACAACAAACCACACCAAGCCAAGAACTGCGTGGCCGCCACAGTCAACTGGGACAACAAACACGGGTTTCCCAAACAGATGACAAACATACGCTTCAACCCAACCAGGCTCAACAATTACCTGGACATTCGGTTTTCCCAACCATCCATACATAATAGACTCACAGTTCTGGGTTTTGGGGATGCGTGATAAGAAATCCATGCGAAGGTCGAACACAGACTCGACAGTTTTGACAGAGGGTGTACCGTCTCCTCCAGAAATCAACACAGGCCTTTTTGGTTTCAGAGTTGCATGAGGGTATTCTTGTAGAGGTCATACGGGATTCCCGTTTCAGACAGTCAACGGTAGAATGGAGGAGGAACCCCCATCATGGCTCAACTCAACAGTTTTAACTGCATGTGCTTGGGTTGACACTTGTCACCCATGAAGCTCATTCCTTCCCATTTGGAAGTCACTCGTCCTTCCAAAGAACTTAGGATAAAACATCACATTTACACAGTTTTGGAATAGTAATAATTTAATATTATTCTCAAGGGTTCAAGCCCCCTCATCTTATCCCCTCTTCCAACCTCTCAGCCCCCAATCCCTTACCCAAGTTTTGTGGAAACTTAGTCCCCCATCACTCATTCATCGTGGCCTTTCTGCACACAGAGATGTTTTGTATTAATACTGTGCATAATTACATGTACAAAAAATCGGGCTCCTGGCCTTCAACACTTAGGCTCTCTGGCCTAATAACACATAAGCCCACTAGCTTATATGACTTGGCTCACCAGCCTATAAAACATAATTACAATTCATAATGCAAGCTTTATACTTCATAGACATGATTTACAATAGGGCTCGGCCTTGGCGACATTACAGAACTATACTCTTTGTCACAAGGAAAATGGGAAACAACAGTAAATATGTGGCAAATTTGATGAATGAGGAGGAAAATTTGGGAGACTTCAGCAATGATGGGATTCATAATTCAAAATCATGTAAACAATCATGTCTTGTTTTGTGCCATTATTCCGACTTATGGCGGTGCTCTTGCATGATTGGATTGCCTTATCGGTCCAATCAATCACCATGTATAATGCATGCCAAAATATAATTTCGACATGCATATATATAATTATTATTTAGAGTGATATATGAGCACGCAGATACTTGGGATATGGTTTCAGAGGCATAATTAGAGAAATGTCATAGGATTTTAGGAAATTTGGTAGGAGGATAGGCTAGAACTTAGGAAAAAATAGAGTAAATGTGTATTGAATGTATGGTCTGCCCATCCTTCACATAATCCGTAATTCCAAATGAAAAAATGATTTAAATATTTTTTACCTTCTATTTTTACTTGTAGCCTATAGGATTTATCATTTTTTAAGCTAGAGTTGGAGCATGGTTGAATTTGAATGTTGGTCTTGTTGCTAGCGCTGATTCATTTATTGTTGCATACTCTAGAAGCAAGTTTTGGAAATGTTGAAGATTATGGATATGAAGGATGATAATGATGATGAAGAATGCTAAAGAATCTGAAGATAATTTGAATCTTCTATTGAATATTATCTGAAAGTGTTGATGAAGATGATCTGAATCTGATGTTGAGGATGATCTGAATCTACTGTTGAAGATGATCTGGAAGTGTTAATGAAGATGATATGAGTTTTTTGGTGAAGATGATATGAAAGTGTTGATGAAGATGACATGAAAATGTTCCATGAATACTTGGAGTGGTATTGTGTGCTTAGTAGGATCCAAATCTGTTGACTGTTGTTGTATTGTTGCTATAGGAAAAACTAAAAATTTTGATTTTTTATTCATGCTTGGAAACTTGTGCAAATTTTGAAAGTGTTGGAAATATTGGATTAAGAGGTGGATGACCATATGTTCACGATTTGAAACCATATCCAAGTCATGATCTAGTCTTGGGACATGTGCAACCATATAAAAACACAAATATGCTATAGAAAAATAATTGTGATTGTTACGTAAATTTTGGTAATTGTTATTAGATTGGCTTTAAAACATGCCCTGTGCATCCCTTATCATGCATTTTCTAAAAACTATTCTCATATCTTACTCAAATTGTCATATTCTCCTCAAAACCTATGTCTCATCATTATTTAATTCAGCCTCATCTACTTGCAAATGACACATAAAGATCGTCCCTAGAAATAGTTTGCTACAGGAAATATGGTCGCTACAACACTTTACAGTGGAATTTGGGTAGCTACCAAAAAAACTAAGTATTCACTGAAAATCTAAAAACTGTAGAAATTAAGTTTCTCTAAACATCTTCATAAGGAAAAGTAAGTTATGATCTTGTGCAACTATCTTCTACAATATTTGTTTGCAAGAAACCATGTTGTTGAGGAAGAAATTAAATTCTAAAATACTAAAATGCTTGAAAATTATATTGTTCCAATTTACCTCTCTAATGTCATGATGATTCAAAAATGATGAGCAAAAGATGAGTATTGGGTGCTTGGATGCTTGGGCCAAAAAGTATGATGAAGATTGTTTGAAGGAGTTGGAACTGAATCTGGATATAGAACCACAAAAGGACATTGATAACTCAATGCTCTCTCTCTCCCCCACACTGAGAATGATGCATGTTCTCGTGCATCCTTCTGAGATTTGATATTTGATTTTAGATCTGAAAACTGTATTTTGTTGATCATATTCATTAAATGTATCAAATAACAAATATTGTTTGAACTAATGCCAAATAAAAACCATGAATACTACTACAACATGTATATTTTAATCGTGTATAACTATTTACTGCAAACAAATTTTCAGTAAAAGAAGATAAAAGATACAATCGAAAATACACACATAACACATATATTTTTCCCTTGCAAACCCAAACTGGGAAAACCAACATATTCTATATCCATTCACATCATACATTGTTTACAGTGCAATATACATATAGGAGTTAGCGACATCCAAAACCCTAATCCAATGACCTAGATTAGTCAACAACCCTAATCCCTTAACCGAAAATAGAAAACCATCGACAAAAACCCATGTGCCGAAAAACCTCCCAACAATGGACATGAAAATCAGGGAGACACGTTTCCCGAGGCAAAAAACAATCTGGGGTGCTACTCCCAAAGGGGGGGCCTAGTGCCCCCCCTCAAATCCCCATGCGCACCTACTGCAACGTAGCACACACTAGAACTAATCATGCAAAGAATATAACATATACCCAACATTCTCCCACTTGTTGTTTTCTTTTCATACAGGAGGTTACAGGATTACATAGTCAACAATCCAGGGAAACAATGCACATAGATCCTCTACACCAAGAGAAATTATCAGTGCTCAAATATTTTGTTACTGAATCTGCAACATTCTTCAAAGTGTCCACCTTCATCAATAACACTTTCTTTTCTTCAACCATGTCTCTCACAAAGTGATATTGAACATCAATATGCTTTGTCTTTGAATGATAAGTCTGGTTCTTCGCCATAAAAATTTTACTCAGACTGTCACAATATGTCCTTACAACTTGTTGTACCAACCCAATACTTGAACACAATCTTTGTAACCATACTTCTTCCTTTCTTGCATGAGTGGCTTCCATGTATTCAACTTCAGTAGTTGAAAGTGCCACTATAGACTATCTTTTGCTAATCCAACTGATTACTCCTCCAAACAGGTTAAACGCATACCCTCTTGTAGATATCCTATGGTCCAGATCTCCATCCTAGTCAACATCCACAAATCCATTTATGTCCAATACTCTGTCCAATCCTGGTCTTCCTTGGTAGCATAATCCATAGCTAATAGTGCCACACAAATACCTGAAAACCCTCTTTATTGTAGTCTAATGCTCTTTCCCTGGTTTTGACATATACTTGCTCAAAAATCCCATTGCATATACAATGTTTGGTCTAGTAAAAACCATTGCATACATCAAACTACCAACTGCACTCACATATGGAACATGAGACATGTCCTCCTCCTCTTTTTGTGTCTCAGGACACTGATCCACAGATAAATTTACACCAACAAAATAGGGACCTTGACTGGTTTACATTCCTGCATATTAAACCTCTGCAATACTATCTCGACATGTTTTCTCTGATTTAACCAGAGTTTCCTCTTTTTCTGATCTCTTTTAATTTTCATGCCCAAACTGAAATTTGTAGCACCGATATCCTTCATGTCAAATTTAGAGGAAAATTGAGTTTTCACATCCTGGATAACCTCCTTGTTGTTTCCTATCGACAACATGTCATCCACATACAATACCAAATAAGTCAAATGATCACCAATTAATTGAAAATACACATAGTGATCCTCTTTGCTTCTTGTGAAGCCAAGTCCCAACATATAAGTATGAATTTTTTTATACCACATCCTTGGTGATTGTTTTAAACCATACAGGGACTTTTTCAAATTGCATACCAACTCCTTCTTTCCCTTCACAACAAAGCCTTATGGCTGCTTCATATAGATTTCTTCTTCCAGATCTCCATGTAGGAATGTTGTCTTCACATCCATCTGTTCTACTTCAAAATCAAATGCAGCAGCAACGGATAACATAAATCTAATAGAATATAACTTGGAAATAAAAGAAAAAATCTCACCAAATCAATTCCTTCAACCTGGGAATAACCCTTTGCTACTAACCGAGCTTTGTATTTCTCCACTTTGCCTTCTACACTCAACTTCTTTTTAAATACCCATTTGTTTCCAATGGGCTTTCTTCTAGTCGATAACTCCACTAGATCCCAAGACTCATTCTTATCCAAGGTTTCCATCTCTTCATCCATGGCCTTTTTCCAGAGTTTTCCATCCTCTGAATCCATTGCCTCCCTGACAGTTCTAGGATCATCATCAGTAATAAACAATAAAAAATTTGAACGAAAATCGGGTGGAGTGTACCTTTATGGTTTCCTTCTTTTCCGAAATGATCTCCTCAATAGTGGAGTATGCGGATCTTCTTCTCTTGATTCATGTTCTTCTGTAGAGTCTGATTCATCATCTTTTAAATCAAACTCTATTTACTTTGGTTCTTCCTTACTTGGTAGTACATCATGTTTGACAACATCTTTTATTTCTATGAATACCACATTTCGGCTATACACAACCTTCTTAGTTTCTGGGTTCCAAACCTTATAACCTTTAAGACCATCTTTATACCCAATAAAGATACACTTTTCAACTTTCTTATCTAGCTTACTCATGTTTTCCTTTGGAACATGAACATAGGCCTCACAATCAAATACCTTGAGATGTGTGAGAGAAGGTTTCTTACTAGTCCATATCTCTTGTGGAGTCTTGTCATCCAGTGCTGAAGAGGGTGATATGTTGACCAGGTAACATGCAGTACCCACTGCCTCTACCCAAAATTCTTGCCCTAACCCGGCACCACTTAGCATGCACCTTGATTTTTCCATCAACGTCTTGTTCATCCTTTCTGCAACTCCATTTCGTTGAGGTGTATATGGAGTAGTTTTATTCCTTTCTATACCCATTTCTTACAAAATTATTGAAATTCATTCCCGCAGAACTCTCCACCATTATCTGTCCTCAACACCTTAATTATTTTCTCTGTTTGATTCTCAACAAGAGCCTTAAACTATTTAAACCTGTCGAAGTCTTCAAATTTCTTCTTAAGAAAATATATCCAAGTATTCCTCGAGAATTCATATATAAATGAGATATGGTACATAGATTTTCCCAATTATGGAACCGACACAGGTCCAAACACATCATTGTGAACTAGCTATAAAATTCCTTCTACCCTCGTTGCACTAGAAGGGAATATTACACGATTATTCTTTCCATATACACAATGTTCACATAAATCAAAATCCAGAGAGTAGTTAGACATGCCTTTACCGTGTAGTATTCGAAGACCCTTCTCTCCAATATGCCCCAGTCTTTGATGCCACAACATAACCTTTTCTCTAGATATTGTATGAGTTCTTTCTTCTTCAGCTCCAATATCAGGAACAATGGAACTATTACACCCATCACTAATATTGCATCCTTGCAGCTTATACATAGTTCCAAACCAAACTCCTTTCAACAACACCATTCCTCCTTGAACCATCTTGTAGGTTTCCTTTTCAAATATTGTTTTTACCCCTGCATCGTCCATTTTTCTTACAAAAATCAAATTTATGTCCAATCTTGGGATGTGTAGAACACCAAGTAGTGTTCTAATCCTTCCATCTATGAGCCTTAACTTGACTTTTCATCGTCCTATGATCTTGGTTTTCGATGTTAAAATATTTGATGTGCTTGTTTTACCATAGGCAATATCACAATATTGTCACCCAACCATAGGAACGCATCCACCCCCGAGCACCTTTAACCTTTGACAGAATTATTCCGGTAAGCCATACTAGAACCAACAGATAAACCCTAGCTGCTAATTATAGCAACAACTCAAGAAAAGTAGAGCACTCCTTCTCCAAGGGTAGCGCACAAGAGAGAGTCTCCATATCCAAAGAACAAGTACCATACACCACTGTAGCAGCTGCAGTTGCACTACTCTCTCAAACTTGCGCCATACTTAGCTAGTACATCACCAAGAATATCACCAAAAGTATCACCAAGAATATCACCAAGAATATCACTTGATAGCGCTAGAGAGAGACCAAGACCGAGAGATGACCGTACACCCTTATTCCTCCTTCCAACTACAACTGCATATCTCCACAAGAATTGTGCTCTAACTGGTTGTACAAACGAGTTTAAACGTCCTCTATTTATATTAATCTGTCCAATGACTTTTTTGGCTGGGTCGACCTAACTTTCTGGTAATTGTATTTTATGTTTATCTTTTTCCTATGGAACTGACTTGTCTTTCTGGAAGATAATATTCTAATATTATTTATTCTTCTGCACTGACTTGTCTTCTAGGTTTTTCACACATCTATTTAGGGTTTCCCTTGCTTCCTAAATATTCCATTCTAGTCAAAGGTTACACGTGGAGGTTAATACATCTCTCGCGACTACCGTAACAACAACACTCCCTCCTAACTAGGGAGGTATTAACAGTAATGGTCATGAGCACACAGACCATTCTTCTGGTAGCATCATCATAGCCACACAAGTTATCTCATGATCACGCAAATCAAGTCACAAGCATCATCATCACTATCATTATCATCTAATAGAATCATGGCATCAACATACATCATCATTTGCATCATCTCTCGAGGCCATACTCCATCTGAGTAATCGAGCATGATGTTGAATAAGTCATGTGATGAACTCAACACACTCAACATAGTGTCTCACATGAGTCACCCACTCAACAAAGTGATATAGGGACCATTCTTCTAATCTGTAGATACATCCTAGAAGAATAGTTGTCCCAACAAATGATGAAAGCCCCGTAATGGAGTACAAGGACCATTCTTCTAATCCGAACCTACGTCCTAGAAGAATGCCAGTCCTCCCAGATGTTGAAATCCACGCCATGGGCTACAGAGACCATTCCTACAGGAATTTCAGTCTCATACTATTTTCTAATTGGATCATATGTACCATAGAGATAAATCTCTACCCATATGCCTTAGAAAATATCAGTCATGTATTAACCACCCTAATTGGGATGCCATGTTATTAGAGGGAGGACTATTCAACCTAATCGGGCCAATAACTATGCATCAAGAGAATATTGATCCTGATCCATTTTCCTAATCAGGCCAAAATTTGTGCCTTAGGAAAATACCATTCCATGATACATCAACACTCTGTCAACCTGGACCATTCTCCACAGGGAGAATGATTGTCCACTAGCAATTTGTTCTGCCTGGACCATTCTCCGCCTGGATAATGTCAGAATGTTTTTCCACCATCACACTGACTATCCATCTAGATAGAAATCATCTCCAACACTAGTGGTAGTCCCCATGGAAATTAGATAATAGCATACATATGTTGCAATGCCATCCAATAGAGTTACACAACTTTTTCTATCCATAGTAGTACACAACTACTTCCCAGTGGTATACAACCACTCCTAGTAGCACATGACTACTAGCCAATTACACACAGTCACTACCAGTGGAACACATCGACCACAATAACATACAACTACTTTCTAGATACATACAGTCTCCACAACAATCAAATCATATCATCTAATATCATCCTGCATCAACAATGTCATCAACTGCATCACCTCTAAGTCGTACTAGCATGATGTGAATGCATCATATCTAAGTTGTACTAGTGTGATCTGGAGTATCATCTACATCATCTTTAATTTGTACCAGCATGACATATCTAGCATGATGTCAATGCATCATATCTAAGATATACTCACATGATGTAGATCAATGCCTCACTGTGTCAACTCTAAGTTGTATGATCATCTCTAAGTCGTACTAGCATGATGACAATGCATCATATCTAAGTTGTATGCCACATCTAAGTTGTACTCGCATGATCATATCTATCATGACACGAGCCCCATGCATCATCTCTAAGTTGTATGGTCATCTCTAAGTCGTACTAGCATGACATATCTAGAATGATGTCAATACATCATATCTAAGTTGTATGGCATATCTAAGTTGTACTCGCATGGCCATATCTAGCATGATGTGGCTCACTAGCATCGTATCTAAGTTGTACTAGCATGAACATAACTAGAATGATGTCAATACATCATATCTAAGTTGTATGTCCACCTCTAAGTTGCACTAGCACAATGCTTCTCAATCCACTGTATCATCCACAACTCCAATCATCTGTATCATATCTAAGTTGTACTAGCATGATCATAACTAGAATGATGAAAGCATCATCTCTAAGTTGTATGACCATCTCTAAGATGCGCTAGCATGATACAGATTTGAAGCTCAGTGACAGTCCATGATGCCACATATCAGAGCTCCCTCCTAACTGAGGAATTCATATCCTCCATTTCAACCAAGAGAGCAATCTCCACGAGCCCCAACTTGTCCCTCAAGTATGCAAACTTTATCTTGGAAAGAGGCTTAGTCGAAATATTTGCAATCTACTCATCAGTGGAGATATACTAGAGAACCACTTCTCCCCTCTGGACTTTATCACGAAAAAATAGTACTTTATCTCAATGTGCTTCGACCTATCATGGAACACCGGGTTCTCTGAGAGATTCACACAGCTCTAGTTATCACAATATATCACAATCGAATCCAACACTTGATCAAACAAACCAAAAACTAGCTTATGGAGCCACACTGCTTCCATACAAGCATCACAAGCTGCAATACACTCTTCTTCTGTAGTGTTGATTTCAACACAATTTTGTTTCCTTCTAGCCCATGATATCATAGCAGATCCCAAACTAAAACACATACCAAATGTACTCTTTCTGTCATCTGTACTCCCTGCCCAATCTGAATTAGTAAATCCATGCAGTTGTATATCATTGTTTGAGGCATATCTCAAACCATAAGTTATCATCCCACAAAGATATATCAATATATGCTTTGCAACTATCCAATGCTTTTGTCTAGGTTCCACATGGAACTGGCTCAACATGTTCACAACAAAGCAAATGCTCGGCCTAGTATTCACCAAATACATCAAGGAGATAATCAACTGCTGGTATAGGGATGAGTCTACTATATTAGAATCAAATTATCTCAACTTCCTCAAATCTGTTACCATGGGAGTTTCCATGTATTTTCAATCCATCATCCCAAACTTCTAAAGGATCTTTACAACATACTTCCCTTTCCCTAGGAATATTTCACCATGCTTCTTCCATACTTCTAGTCCCAAGTAGTAGTGCATGAGACCAAGATCCTTCATATCAAATTATAAGGCTAGCTCCTTATTACATTGAATAATGAGAGGCTCTACACCAATATCTTAGATCTTGCTTGAGTCCATACAAAGCATTATTTATACATGGGTTTCTCTTGGGTGTACCCCAAAACCTTGAGGTTTCTCTATGTATACTCAATTACTCCATTGAGCAAAGCGGTATTTATATCCATATGATGTAAACTACAACCCGTGGATGATGCAAGAGATATGATGGCTGGAGAAAAAATTTCATCATAGTCTTCTCCCTCCTGCTGGGAGAACCCTCTATCCATGATACTTTACAGACTTTTCTTTTATTCTTTCTGCTTGACTACTTCTTCAAAGGTGGAGGGCTATGTAACTGGAATATGGTTTTGACTTCTTTCTTTCTCTGAAAGTTCTATCTGGAGAACCATACTTCTTAACATGATCTCACGAGCTCAACCTGGTCTTTTCTTCTTAGTCTTATCTTGGTGTAGATATTTGTGCTTCTGCCATGTCTGATACGACATTCTTACATAATAACTTATTTGGAAAAAAAAATACATCCTCATGATAGCCTCCATGAAATATTGTAAGATAACCTACCCGAGACAAGAAAAATAAAAGTATTTCCAGTATAATAGACTTTTCATAAGAACATATCTATGGTAACAAGAATGAATAACAATTTTATGGTGATCATCATAGTATGACCAATATGACCTTCCCGAGAGAAAAACAAGAAATATCTCTCTAGAGGAGATGTTATTTCATTTTGCAAACAAGTAAAATAAGCATCTATATCAATAGTATTCACATGCTATCAAGTATTCATTACAACTAACAGTAGTAGAACCTTTCAAATACTGCTTTCACAATTTGTAATGTAGCAACTATCAACCTTGGTATGTGCAAATTTGAAACTTATCAATTTAATCAAACCTGGAACCTGAAGCCTCAACTGCTATGGAGGGTGCACTTGTTCCTTTGAATGCACTAAATCCAATATTATTGCTTGGACAAGGCCTTTAGTACATTCCCTGCAAACACACTCATTCTTTTCTATAAGATGTAACTTGAAAGACATATGTGTAGCATCATCTGTCTTGTCTTCTAATATGAAACTAGATATCATCTTGACAAGGAGAGGTTAGAAATTGAATCAGAAGGTTCAATGATTAGAACAAGCTAGACACTCTGAAATTTCAATTTTGACCACATAATCAATTTGACCAAAAGTCAATCTTTGACTTTGACCAGTCAACCTTTGACTTGACTTTGACCAAAAACTCAAAATTGATGATATTTCTTGCTGAGAGTACCAATAGGTGTGCTAGGATAAGGTGCACTAGAATGTCCATGAATTATTCCAAAATTCTTACTTGAAGTGCCCAGAAGGTTAGGTTAGGTTTTACTACAACTAAACAATCAAAAACCCTAGTTCCAGCTGCAACTGGTGTCACAACGAGCTTAACAAAGAATTGCCACACTACCTTCCAGTGGTTAGACTGTCCTAAAGATGGAGTGGGCCCATAAATTGTTAAAATATCTTATGTGATCATTTTACCATAGACAATATCACAATATTGTCATCCAACCATAGGCACACAGCCACCCCCGAGCACCTTTAACCTTTGACATAATTATTCTGGAAAGCCATACTAGAACCAACAGATAAACCATAGTTGCTAACTACAACAACAACTCAATACAAGTAGAGCGATCCTTCTCCAAGGGTAGTTCACAAGAGAGTGTATCCATATCCATCGAAAAAGTACCATACACAAGTGCAACATCTACAGTTGCACTACTCTCTCAAACTTGTGTCATACTTAGCTAGTAAATCACCAAGAGTATCAAAAATAATATCACCAAGAGAATCTCCAAGAATATCATTTGATAGAGCTATAGAGAGACCAAGACCAAGAGATGAACATACACCCTTATTCCTCCATACAGTTGTAGTTGTAGCTGCAACTGCAACTCTCCACAAGAATTGCGCTCTAACTGGTTGTAAAAATGAGCTAAAACATCCTCTATTTATATTAATCTATCCAGTGACTTTTCTAGCTGGGCCGACTTGAATTTCTGGTAATTATATTTTATGTTTATCTTGATCCTGTGGAGCCAACTTGCCTTTATGGAAGATAATATTCTAATATTATTTATTATGCTAGGCTGACTTGTCTCCTAGGGTTTTCACATATCTTTTTAGGGTTTCCCTTGATTCCATAATATTTCATTCTAGTCAAAGGTTACATGTGTAGGTTAATACCTCCCGCAACTACTATAACATCAACAGTTGAGTCATCACTTAGGAAAACATTACCTCAATCGTACCTTTCATATTCACAGAACCATTCCCTGTGGGGAGTCTATGAAAGGATGAACCTAAGTCAACCAACCATTCCTCGTGATATTCACGTGTGCTTGAAGAAGCGAAGTACACATCCCCTCCTTCTTCCTTGGAGGCCTTTTCTTCTGTAGAATGAGCTTCTTCATATCCCTTCTTTTTCTCAACTTTGGATCTACACTGTTTCTTATAGTTCCCTTCTTTTCCACATCTCCAACATACCTTTACAAAAATTTTGAAATATTTAGATCTACCCTTAGACTTAGATCTCCCACTTGAGTACTTAGATCTATTTCTTTCCTGAGAGCATCCTCTTGAAAATAATTCATTTGTGCTATGTCCTTCCATGTTCTTCCATCTCATCTCCTCCGAAAACAAGTATGAGACCACTTCATCAAACTTCAAGGCATTTGTATTACTACCTATGGCCACAACTAGACTATCCCACGAGTCTGGTAAAGAGCACAATAAAATGATACACTTATCTTCATCTGAAATTTTAATCTCAACATATACTAACTGACTTACCACAATATTGAAGGCGTTCAAATGCTCTTCCACCGAGTCTCCATCTCTCATCCTAAGGTTATACAACTTCTTTCCTAGGAATAGTTTATTTACTAGGGACTTAGACTGATACACCTTCCCCAACTTATCCCATAAATCCTTGGTTGTAGATTCCTTTGACACATTCAGTAATATTGAATCTGAGAGACACAGTCGGATTGTGCTCTTTTCCTTTCAATCCAACTTTTTCCAGTCATTTGTTGAAGTTCCTGTAGGTGCAGTACCTGGATCCACCACGATCCACTGATCTTTGTTCACCAACAAATCTTCCATATTGAGCTTCCACAACTCAAAAATTTTCCCATTAAACTTCTTGATCTCCATTTTTGAATTGCTCACCATTTCTCTTCACCTATAGAATTAATACCACAAATCTCCCACTGTAACGAGGTTTATCATAGTCCTGAGCCAAACTCTTGACCACAAAGGCCTCCCCCTGAAGCTAATAATAGCTCTGATACCAAATGTAGATTTTAACCTTGTACAATTATTTACTGCAAACATATTTTCAGTAAAAGAACATAAAAGATACAATGGAAAATACACACATTACACATAGATTTTTCCCCTGGAAACCCAAACTGGGAAAACCAACATATTCTATATTCATTCACATCATACATTGTTTACAATACAATATACATATAGGAGCCAGTGACATCCAAAACCCTAATCCAATGACCTGGATAAGTCAACAACCGTGATTCCTTAATCAAAAATAGAAAACCATCGACAAAAAACCATGTGCCAAAAAACCACCCAACAATGGAAACAAAAATCGAGGTGACACGAAAATCAAGGAAAAAAATCCCCCCACTGCAACCCCCAAAGGGGGTGCCTAGCGCCACCCCCCCCTCCCCCCCGCAAACCCCCTGCGCACCCGACACAATGTAGCACACACTACAACTAATCGTGCAAAGAATATAACACATACCCAACACAACTAACCAAAAAATTCGCTACAAGGAAAGATACTGCAACAATAATGACATCCCCTTTTTATTTGCAAAATGTGGAAAAGGCTGCAATTGTTGATACCATTAAACCATATAGTATTCATCAAAACTTGAATCCATGGTACACTTCTTACCATGCAGATGGATGTGCCGATGTTAAACATGGAAAGAAATCATTGGGTTACCAACCATTAATTTATGTCGTTAACCAATGCGAGATCACTCAACATTGATGTCAATGAGTGTCAAGGTACCTTAATTCATCTTTTCAGGCACGAATGAATGTGTTGGATTCGAGTAACATGTGGGATATCATAATCAGAAGGAATTAATGCATCCCTATTTCTATCAGTGAGGAAACCAATCATTGAGGCATGCAAGTTCCAAGGCATTATAAATATCTCTTGATCTTGATCCTATATAGAGTGTTGATGTCAATGAGACAAGACCTGCCAGAAGGAATGCCTTAAGGAATCCCACATCATCCAATACAAGTATAGAACAAAAATGATTTGAACAACCATAATACAATATTAAACCAACATGTAGAACTTATTGAGATTTTTTCCCACTAGTTGCATGGTTTTCAAGAAAAAATCATGTTCAGTTACGTTAGTAAATTGGTTTTCACAATTGGACTTATTTGTATCTTTACTATTTTATTTATTTATTTATTCTTCTACCCTATCCTACTTTGCTTGAAAAATAAAATCTCTTTCAAGTATAGGAATACTTCCAATGGAGTCATGTGCATAATAGGATTACAAATAACCTCATATTCATGTTTGAAACATATACTTTGATAGATACCAAAATATGAGAAACCAACTTCTTTGATTGATATGATGTCAAGAATTGTTGAAGAGTGAAGGAATTTCATGAATTGACAGGTTTTTGGAACCATAATTTAATGTAGTCGTGATGCCCTTGGTTCACTTGTTCATTACCTTCGCTTTGTATGTACTCCTTTATCATGCCATGCAAATCTTGTATTATTTGTTGATTGGTCTCTTAAACGCATAAAGGATGTGATGATAGGCATGGTATAAATTCCTCGATCTCATCTTCTAATGTATACTCTCCATCAGATGTTTTCCATGGTTTTTTGATCTCTTATAAGTATTCTTCTTGATGTTGCACATGGAATTTTTTAATCTTCTATCACTTCCTGGAGTGCAGGTGTGTTCCTGAATGTTGTTAGGATTTTCTCCTTCTGATATGCAAAGATGTTTACATCTGTTGATAGGATTTGAGAGAATTCTTGGAGTATCATTCTTCTTTACTCAACAGATTCTTGAATATGCTTGAATTCTTCGTGTTGGTTGATAGTCCTTGTCTTCCACAAGGATTAGTGTATGGGGGTTCTTATAGCACCCAAAAATTATTGAAACTTTTCTACTTTTTGAAAGAAATCTACAAAAAAATTAAATACACTACATATTGAATACTTCATGCTACTAAGACCTTGTTGTTGTTGAAATATTGTAACTTCGAAGAATATTCTACCTAAAAGGGAGTGGTGAATAATATTATTATATTATATTTATTAATTAGGCCCTATTGTGCCTTTGTCTTTAACTTCGAGTCTCCTTCATCTTGAGTGAAGGAGACTCAGAAGAAAATCAACAACACTCATTCTTGAGGACACGACTCCAAGTTACAGGTTTGATTGATTAAGTTGATAAGATTCAAATTTGCACATGTCAAGTTTGATAACTATCTCATTAAAAGTAAACACTATAGTTGTGATAGCAATCTTTGAAAAGTTTTATTATTGAATACTTGGTAGCATGTGAGTACTATTGAGATAAATGCTTACTGTAATCATTTACTAGATATAACTAACATCTCCTCTAGGAGAAACTTCTTGTTTTATTTCTAGGTTACCATGGAGGAATGATTGATCATAACACTATAAGAGTGTTTCTGTTATTCCTTATTATTGTATTTCTTACTTTTTACCCTTGTTTCAGGTAGGTCACAAGTGATAGCTCTTAAGGAGCTACTATGACGATTGTTCTCACTATTGTTTTTATTATTCTTATAAAGAATATTATTCTTGTCTATTGTTTCTCCCTTGTTGCTCTTGTTCCAGGCAGGTCACAGGTGATAACCCTGAGGGAGCTATAGTGACGGTTGTAGGAGGAAACATATTAGATGAGACATGAAGCATACTATACAAGTTCTATACATGACCATATACATCCATGTACCGAAGAATAAGAAGAAGCTACTTTTGCTAGATACACAACATCTCATATGAAGATACAACATGAGGAGCAGAAGGCTCCAAAGATAACAAAACAAATCATCAGGAAGAGTAAGTAGAGATAGAAGGGCGTACCCAAAATCAATGCAGTAACTAGGAAGAGACCAGTATGGTCCTGTGACAGTTTGCACGATGGAAATCCATATAGTATTGATGAGCCATATCTTAGGGAGCAGATGGCTCTGAAGATTATATAGACCCAGAGGGAGTCAAGCTTCATAGGGAGCATGGAGACTTAGAGTGACACTGATCTCAGAGAGGATCAGATGGGAAAAAGAGACATCTTACAGGATAGAGAGACAGATGCCATGAGTTGAGAATACTAGATTGTAGCTTCAAATACTTCTAGGAGATGTGAAATATCCTGGGAAGATTCCTTTGTTTCAGTGACAGAGGAGGAAGCCAGTCAGAAGGACTAGGATATGGTTTTTTCCTTGAGACTAGAAGGGAAGTCAGTGGTGACTTTCGAGATTGATCTAACAGATCAAGCATGTTGTAGATACAAATATAAAGATGTACAAAGCTTAATTTGTGTCCAGAGGATTCTCCCAGCAAGAGGGAGAATACTATGACGAGACACTTGCTCCAATAATTAGAAAAAGTATATATAGAACAACCATGATCCATTAAAAGAAGTTGATGCAGTATGAGATTCATAGGGAACAAATGAATCTGTCATCGTGATGGAGTAGAGGATCTACTCTCAAAGTTCAACAGTTACAGTGAAGTAATTATTCTTAGTTTCGGAAAAAGCAGTTGCAGGTGCAAAGTCCCAGTTCTAGAACGAACAAGTTGCAGAGAGAATAGTGCTTTTCAAAAAGAACATAGAACCAACACGTGATTATCCAAATTGAGTTGTAGTTGAGAAAGTGTACTAGGTTGGTACAATGCGATCTGAAAATTTGGTTTCGAAGCACAGGACATGAAGACTCATGTATGCAAGTTGAAGCAAGCTAGAAGAGCTTCGTATGGCAGGATTGATAGTTTTCTGATGAGCTTGGGCTTTACCAAGAGTAAAGATGATCCCAACCTTTACTTCAAGATTGATAATGACAGACCAATTATATTGTTGATATATGTGGATGACTATTCTTGACAAATAAAGAAAATATCATCACAGATTGTAAGAAGAATCTTGCCGTTGAATTTTAAGTGAAGGACCTAGTCTCGATGCACTATTTCTTAGGTCTTGAAGTATGGCAGAGCCTAGAAGAGATTTTCCTTAATCAAGGAAAGTATGTTGTGGAAATTCTGAAGAGATTTGACATGAGGGACTGTAGATCCATGTCCACTCATACGGAGACAAATATGAATTTA
The DNA here is from genome assembly GCA_010110895.2 of Picea sitchensis. NCBI lineage: Eukaryota > Viridiplantae > Streptophyta > Pinopsida > Pinales > Pinaceae > Picea > Picea sitchensis. The sequence goes on along the minus strand of SNQJ01S0000326.1, from coordinate 144,280 downwards.
TCAGTTGATACTTCGTTAGAAACAGTTGATGTTACTCTATACAGAAAAATGATTGGTTTGTTGATGTATCTGATAAATACTAGACCAGATATATGCTTTGTTGTGAACACCTTGAGTCAATATCTAGTGGATTCCAGATGTGTTCACCTTGTAGTTGCAAAGCATGTGATGAGATACCTTAAGGGTATGTTGCACTATGGCCTCTATTATATTGGAGATTGTGACTTCAGATTGTATGGATATATTGATTCAGATTGGGATGGAAGGGATTCAGACAGAAAAATAAATTCAGGATGTTTTTTCAGTTTGAAGTCAACAATGACTTCGTGGAAAAACAGGAAGCAATCTAGTATTTCTCTCAATACGACAAAAGTGGAGTACATTGCAGCATGCTCCACCAGTTGTGAAGCCATATGGCTTTAGAAGTTGTTGACATGTCTATTTTGACCTAGAGATGGATGCTACCATGATCTTTTGTGATAACCAAAGTTGCATAAAGATGACAAGAGAACCCAGTGTTCCACAATAAAACAAATCACATTGAGATCCGGTACCACTACATCCGTGACATGGTATAGAAGGGAGTTGTGAAGCTCCAGAATGTTGGCATAGATGAGTAGATAGCATATGTGTTGACTAAACCCCTGCCTTGTGTGAAGTTTGAGTACTTCCGAGACAACCTTGGTATATTCTAAAAGGACTTCCCTCGAAGGGGGGAGTGACGTTGATGATACTATGGTATCCTGACCACCAGTAGGGAAACTTGTTAGGATTTATATCCTAGGGGATTGATCATCCTTCGACAGATCATGTAAGGTATGAATGGACGATATGTCAGAGTGCCTATGTATGTATATACTTTCTATGGTCAGTAGTGTGGCAACTCGTTAGGATTTATATCCTAAGGGATTTTATTATCCCTGGACAGATCCCGTAAGGTCCGGATGGACGGTCTATTAGAGTGCCCATAGTTATTGTTGGTGTTGCTTTTGTTGTTGATGCTCCTGTCTCATTTTGTTTCCATTGATGTTGTTGTTCCAACTTCGTGTTGTTGATGTTTTTGTTCCAGCTTCGTGTTGTTGATGTTTTTGTTCCAGCTTCGTTTTGTTGATGTTGATGTTCCAGCTTCATGTTGTCGATGAAGTTGATGTTCCAACTTCATGTTGTTGATGATGATGATGTTATTCCAGCTTCATGTTGTTGATGATGTTGATGTTCTAGCTTCATGATGTTGATGATGATGATGTTACTCCAGCTCCGCGCTGCAGTTGATGATGATGATGTTACTCTGGCTCTGCACTACAGTTGATGATGATGATGTTACTCCAGCTCCACGCTGCAGTTGATGATGATGTTCAGTTTCTACTGATGTTGATGATGAGAAAAACTTTTGATGACCTATAGATATGACAGACAATGTTTCAGAGGTTGATGACTATGTCTCCTCCTCCTAATGTCGCATTGAGTCAAGTTATTTGTTATTGATGTTTTCCATAGAATACCCTTCTTGTTAAGGGGGAGTGTTGAAATATTATAACTTTGAAGAATATTCTACCTAAAAGGGAGTGGCGAATAATATTATTATATTATATTTATTAATTTTTCCCTATTGTTCCTTTGTAAAAGTTGTCCCTCTTGTGCCTTGACAATTAAATGTAAATTAAGAGGGTAAAGTGATAGGTTAGCCCATACCTTATTTTAGGCTGGCCAGACCACTATTTATAAGGGAGGCCAACGCCTCATTTGGACACACCCACCAACTAGCTCTATAGTGTGAAAGTCTTGGAGGAGAACCTACTGCAACTGGGGGTGACGTCAAGGAGGGTTTTGGTATATGTCCTGGTATCTCTTGGTTAATTAGTGCACTACTCTTTCCTAGTGAAGGAGTAGAGGAGGATCTTCTGCGTTGTTTATGGTCTATCTATATTGACGAAATTTTGCTGGTTTTTCTTCCCCATGAGGGTTTCCTAGGATAATCTGTGTGTCTCTATTGTTTCTATGATTATAATAATAAAGAAGATGTAACCTCTTTCGGTTATGCTTCACTCACTCTATTGACTAGTAGCCTTTTTGGAATCAGAACAATCTTAACTACCTTTCCAACTCATCTCATTTCTGCTACACATTCAATTTTGTTGTTGGATGTAATCATTCGAGGAGATTTGACGAAGATTATTTTCTTGATTCCAATGTGCGTCTTCTTGATTTTTGTTGTGCATCCCAAAAATCAGACTCACGCACATTGGTAGAACTAGATTTGGCACGCATTAATTTTTTTTGTCAAAACTTGATCTAGTGTGTGTTTCTTTTCATTGTCACTCCTCGCACATCTACTTGGGCATGCAGACAAATGGAATGAGCGTGCACAACTTCATTTGTGCGGGCATGCATGATATTTACCCAAAACTTTGGGTTCCAACAAAGATCTTATCCAGTGTTAAGGTTCTTGGGTTCTAACACCCATATTTGTATGATAACACATTGCAAGAGAATGTTTTGCAATCCTTTATTTTATTATTTTCACAAATTTTAACCTTTTATGATCTTATCCAATGTTAAGGTTTCATTTAAAATGCAGGACCACTCTTATCTCAGCAAAAGAGTTCACCATGTACAACCATGAAACATTACAAACTCATCTATACAATCAATAGATTGGAAGGAAGGAAATATTACTAATAAGTACAATCAATAGATTGCATGGAAGGAAATATTACCAATAAGTTATATACAAGTTGTTGTAGCTAAAATTTGTTCACCTTGTGGCCGGGGTTGTTGGAAGCCTCAATGCAATAGCTGCATTTGATATAGGGAGACTTTTGAATTTATTTAGTCTAAATAGAAAAAGTTTATAAATTTTAATTTTATTATGAAAATTGGGTAAAATTAAATGTTGATATCAATATTGTGAAGGATGAGATAAGAACAAATTTACTGAAAGTTCATAGGAAAACAATGAATTGGCAATACCTAAAATACTTTAACATGAAAAGAAAAAACAGGTAGATCATAACAGACAATTTGCCCATCAAATTCCATCCCTAGGACTCGCCCCTAGATTGATTCAACAGGTAGATCTAGATATCACACTTTTATGAAAGCCGTCGGAATTTATGATCTCCAATGCCAAAGGAAGAAACATTTTGTTCCCACGCACATAAGTAAGATGAAACTGATCCAGGACGCTAAACATTCATGACACAGAAAAAAAAAGGGTATTTTGGCGGGTTGTCATTGCCTATCCGCGTTCTTCAGCCACTGTTTAAGTGGATGTGCTAGTTTTACTCCCACTTTTCACTTCTATCACTGCAGTGATTGGTCAACAAGTTATTTAAAAAACAACATAACTAATTGGAAGTTTGACAAAGAGTCTTCAAATTGCATAATGTTTCTTTTCAAAAAAAAATTGGTAGAAAAGGCCAATCAAATAAGTGCATCTTATTTTTACTCAAACCAAAGAACAAATTTCCAAATAAAAGAAAGAAATTAAAACCCCAGGAATACCACTTTGTCTTCTGTTAGTTGTTCTTCATAGCCGTAATCTTCGAGGTTGTAAATGACTGCCATAATCTTGCTGAGCTTGTAAATCCATGTTTGCAAACTGATTACCATCAGCAAATCTGAAGTGATGTGCTGGAGGTAACGGAGGCACAACCATGTTTACGCGCTGACCACCATTACCAAATCTGAAGGAATGCTGTGGAAGTAATGGGGGAGGTACAGCCACGTTAGCAAGCTGATCACCATTGCCAAATCTAAAAAAATGGGGTGGAGGTAACTGTTGGGGTACAACATGTTTGCAAGCTGACCTCCAGAATCAAATCTGAAGAATTGTTGTGGAGGTATGCCAAATCTGAAGAATTCTTGGGGAGGTAATGGTGGTTGTACAACCATGTTTGCAGGCTGACCTCCATCACGAAATCTGAATAAATGTGGTGGAGGTAAATCCATGTTTGTAGGCTGATTACCAAATCTGAAGAATTCTGGGGGTGGGGGAGGTAAAGATGCATGCACAGCCTGATCAGCACGTATCAAGAATTGCGGCGGAGGTAGCCGTGCATGTTGATCACGGAGTTCGTTGAACTCTGGTGGAGGTGTAAAACGTTGCAGATGATGCCCCTGCTCCTCTGTGGATGGATGTTGTCTTTGCGTTTTGAGGGGAGGTCCAATTTCCTGATGAAGCAACTCAGGTCTCTGGTCTACCAATTCCCTTAATGCTTCCTCCCTTGCAGCAAAAGCCTCATTATCTTCTATCTCATTCTCTATCAAACTACACCTGTTGCATATTCGGCAGGGCTTCCCTGGTATATGCCTGCCATATCAGAGATTTCTGCTTCTAAATTCTTTGTAGTCGCAACTTTTCCACCAGTTATTTCATCAAAGTCACCTGCTCCACTCATTATCGCCTTGCCCTTCTCCTTTTGGGAATTATTACGCTGCCCCATGAGAGAAGATCTTTCTGCTACTCTCGCCAAGCCCTTCTCCTTCTGGGAACTATTAAGCTGCCCCAGGAAAGAAGATCTTTCTGCTTCTGTCATGATTCTTGAAGGTCCATCGTCTGACGAATCCAAAGCAACCAACTTTTGATCGTTAGAATTAGGGGCATATTCTGAAGAAGATGTTGAACGTGCGGCCATATTTCCCAAACTCGGTAAGGAATTCTTGGATAAATTGCTTGAAATTCCACTTGGCCTCGTTCAGAGATAATGCGAGGATAATCCTTCACCACATCCAGTCTAAGTTAAGACAAGGCATAATCAAAGACCATACATAAATAATAAATACAAGTCGACCTACAGCTTTCAAGCCGACAACATTCATGCGCAACGGTTGAGCCCGGAGATTTTGGGTATGAGGCGCTGTGGAAGTTTTGTTTCTTTTTATTTTTGGATAAAGTGTAAGTTTTGGTCATTGAGGTTTCATGGGTTGGTTTGGACAAAGTGTAAGTTTTGGTTAGCAGGGTTTCAAAGTTTGAGTGTTGTGGTTATAAATTAAGAGATTTTGGAGTCAAAACCTTAATAAGTTTGAGTGTCGTGATTATAAATTAAGAGATTTTGAAGTCAAAACCTAATCAAACATAATCTTGCGATTATAATGTTGAGTGACATTATTAGTTTTTTTTCTTTTTATTTTTGAATAAAGTGTAACTTTGGTTACAAAGTTTCATGGGTTGGTTTGAGTGTTGTGGTTATAAATTAAGAGATTTGGGTGTCAAATCCCTAGTCAAACATAAGGTTGAGATCATAATGTGGAGTTAAACTACTAGTTTTAGTCATGATGGAAAATTTTAGGAAAGTTGTTTTTGGGAGGTTTTAAAATAATGTGTCCAATGATTTATGAAAATTATTTTGTGATTGTTCAAACAATTTTATTGATTTTGTTAAATTATTAGTTTTAGTCATGGTATGATGGAGTTTAGGAAATTTATTTATGAAAATTATTTTGGGGTGGTTCAAATAATTTTATTGATTCTGTTAAAGTATTGATTTAGTTTTAGTCATGGCATTATGGAGTTTAGGAAAGTTATTTATGAAAATAATTTTGGGATGGTTCAAACAATTTTATTGATTGTGTTAAATTATTAGTTTTAGTCATGGCATGATGCAATTTAGGAAAGTTATTTTTTTAATGTACCCCATTAAAAAAATGAAGTTTGGATTATTTTTTTAATCATTTTAACGATTAATATGATATTTGCATGTTAATAATAATAATAATCATCGTCATCTTCATCATCACCATCATCTGATTTTAAGTTCATGGATGTTTTAATGTTAATCATCATCATCCTCATCATCATCATTTAATTTTAAGGTCATGTGTTTGTTATAACCCTAAATTGCTCTACATATGCATACCTGGCATTTGGCCCTCTTACTTGCATTTTTTGCTAAGCCATCACTAAGTTGCCCTTCTAAAAGACCCATTTTTTGAAGATGTATGTGCCATGCACCACTACAACCTGCGTATGTACACAAGATGCACCACTACAACACGCGTATACTTGCAAAAGTTGCAAAAAATAAAAAGTTGCAAGGAATTCGTTGAGATTATGGGCTCTTGGGTAGTTTCCCAACTAATCCACCGCCTATAGCCCGTCGCCCAACCAAATAACCATCATTTTGTCATATAAAAGGAGGTGTTGGGATCTCATTCCACATCTAGACATAAGAACAGTGAAACTCTGCACGTTTCACATCCCCTTCTTGCCCCAAGCATTTGCATTCCTTTTGTGAGAATTACGTCAGAATTCCCCAATTTGGCTTCCTTCCTCCATCATAAACCCATTATACTTCCCGAGAAGAAGGTTGAGAGGAGAAGCTATACAGAGGTGCACTTGGAGCTTGGTGAAGAGGAGCCTGGACCGGGTTCGTGGAGCAGTAGACGACTTTGGTTGTACGTGATCATTGTATTATCAATAAAAGAAGTATTTTTCGTGTCCCAAATCATGATGTGTCGAATGTTTTCATTTGATTTATGTTTTTATTCTAACATCTAACCCTTATTTGTGTATGAAATGCATGCTTGTAGCTTTCTGTTTGTTTGTCTTTGAATGCAGGTCAACCTTGGGAGGAGGTTTGCAGTCAGCAATGTTATCGAGCGCGAGAGGATCATCACCAGACGCGGAGTAGAGGTACAATTACCCGATCCTTCTCATTTTTATTTTCTTGCATAAGTTTGGGGTATGTTTGGGGTAGTTAGAGAGATAGGAGACTCTTTTAAACGGTTATTGATCTGCCTACATTGTAAACCCTAGTGTAGCCATCGGGGGGGGGTCCTACTAGCAATGTCAGACACCAAATTGGTGTATGAGACCCCCTACTTTGTGGGGGACCCCATCCGTGTAGCAATTTGACCGTTAAACTCTAGGAAGGTGTATATACCCTAACCACCCTATGAATTTGAACTTGTGACCTATTAAGAGGAAACACATGTTCTTAAGCATTAGGCCCACTACGAAAACAACACATTATTTTTAAATTTTTTCATTATTATGTCCATACATGAAGGTAGCAAGGACTATTGTAAACAATATGTCATTTTTACATAGGCTTTGTTCTCAAATCAACGTCTTTTGCCTATTTTAACCATAAGGTTTTCACAAAATTACAATTTTTCCAATAACATGTAAAGAGATAGGCTAAATTTTAAACAACTTATACTTTGAGGTTTTATTTAGCCTCATATCGAGGCCATTTTTTTTATTTTTTTTTTCATGTCACCTATCTAGTTGTAGGATCTCATTGTGGAAGTTGGCATTTCGGCCATGTGTAGTGTCCCCAAGGCCGAGCCCCATTGCAAATCATGATATATGAAATGAATTGTAAACATGTTTATAGGCTGGTGAGCCATGTTTTGTATAAGCTGGTAGGCTTATGTGTTTGTTAGGCCATGGAGCCTAAGTGTTGAAGGCCAAGAGCCTGCTGATGTACATGTATGTATGTAGAATGATTAATAAAAATATAAACACCGCCAGGTGCAGACCGACCACGATGAATGAGTGAAGGGGGACTGAGCGTCCACATAATGGGCAAGGAATTAGGGGCTGGAAGGTGGGAGAGGGGCTAAGTATTGAGCCTAGGGGCTAAGCCTAGGGGGCTTAAGCCTGAGGATAATATTTTATTATTATTCCAAAAGATATGTGCATTTTATGTCTTTATCCTAAGTCCTTTTGGAAGGACACGTGAATTCCCAAATGGTGGGAGGAACGTGTGCTGGTGGAACACATGCAGTTCCAGGGGTGACAAGTGTCAACCCTGGTGCATGCAAATATAATAGCCGAGATGAACCGTGGAGGGGGATTCTTCTCCATTCTACCCAATCGTCTGAGCATGAACCCATCCGACCTCTGCAAGAATACCCTCGTACAATCCCGAAACGAAAACGGTGAGACTATCCCGTGATTGTTGAACCTGTTTGGGGAAGCGCATGTCTGTTTTTCCCAATTGGTTGTTGCGGCCACGCAGTGCTGGACTGCGCGTGGCATACTGGCCAGAGTAAGCTCGTGCTGAGCTTGTGTATGCCCTCTCTTCTGGTGAGGGAGGCGTCTGTGGTTGGAAGAGGCAGGTTGTCAAGCCTGTGAGCAACTCTTTCCAGGTGAAAGAGCTTGCTGGGAAGTGGTTTCTTCCAGAGATTTCCCAGCACCAGCTACGGGCTCTGAGACTTCCTGATCCGGCCTATTTTCGAGACCCAGAGAGGGAGGTTAGCACCGATGGACTGTGCGTGTGAAGGTGTATACTCCCGGGCGGAACAGGCATGTGGGGAATGAGAGTCTAGTAGTAGTGGGCGTAAGATGGCATCTTTGGGAAGAATCCTTCCAGATATTTCTGTGTTGTTTTCCCTGTAACCTCAACCTAGCCTAGGATTCCTTGCCTTGGGGTGGAGCTTAGTCCCAGCTCGGGGGTGACCCACTGTTGAGATGATGAGCAGTGCGGTCTAAGGCTGGGAGGTTCGTGGAAGGCCTGCACTTGGTTGGTGGATTTCACCACTGTTACAAGATAAGTATCTAACTATGTTCTTATCACATTTTG